>CAJQUW010004796.1:0-18521 GCA_907163375.1 Prostheceraeus crozeri
GGTTGACGGAGGTTGTGCGCTCTCTCAGAGTCGTAGGCTGTGATTTTCTAGTCTTTGTGTGATTCTTGCACGTTTTTCCATCGTTTTTTTCGGCGGTTTGTTTTGGAGTATCATCATTATTTCTGAATTATTCTTCGCAGTGTGAATCTTTGGGGACATTTTGGTTGTATATTTTTGGAGACTATTCCATCATTTTGTGCCCTGTTGGCTTTCAAGGTCGTTCAGTGTTCCTTTTCGTCGTCTGAGTCGCCGTCACTGCACTGTGATCTTCTCGTCCGGTGGCTGGCCTGATATTTTGGATTGTTGCTTGCTGTGACAACTGGTTTTGTCAGTTGGAACGATCTGCAAGTTCAGATCAGTTTTATTTCTGGCATTTGAAACCAAAGTCCTACACGAATATTTTGCAATTATCGATCGAGTATCGATTTCTTCGTGTGTGGCTGGTAGTGTTAGTGGATGACTGATTTTCCTTTGAATTGTTCGCCATCTTCGTTTAGTGTCGTGGTGTAGTGGTTTAAGACAGCGGGCTCTTGTGATCTCAAAGGATAACGTGTTCTGGGGCTACAGTGGGTTCATTAGTTTTGTCCAAATGAGTTCAGATAACCAGAATACCAATCTACAAGAACTACGGCGTTCTAACTCTGTTGTAATGACCGCTACGCTTGAAAGTAATCAAAAACTGCTAGCTGAGGACACTAAACGAAATTGTAAGGTAAAGTGGATGAATGAAAACCACTAAGGTTTCCACACTTATGTCTCGCATCGATAACTTGAAACCGTTTCTTCTTCGATGTTAAATGTACAGACTCAGCACAGAAAGGGATGATGTGATAAAGGAGGTCTGTCTTAAGGTCAATGGCAAGAACATCTCATGAATGAATTGGAAGAGAGGCAAAAAACCGTGCTTTACAATGTTGTTGTTTACGGTTTGGAGGAGAAAAGTGAGGGAATCTGATAGAGGAAAGAAGAGAATATGATGAAAAGAGTTGAAGGCAATTTTTAATTCTATCTCTGTAGATGATGTTAAATGGTCAAAATGTATTCGAATGGGAAGAATTCTAATGGTAGATCTCGCCCTTCTAAAAAGCGAAATTCACTGATATGGAGACGAAGTGTCGAATATTAGAATTCGCAAAAAATTGAGAAGAACACTCCCCGACGTGGAGTTTTTATCAAGAAAGACCTTACTCCACATCAACAGCAAGTGGCGAAACATTTAGGCTGAATTGACTGGAACGCGCGAAGTAAAGGTGAGATGTCGCAAATTTTCAAAGGTAGCAATCCAAGCTCTGATGAAATAGCATTTTTTCGCCTGTGATTTATCGAGTAGCGTAGCAGGGAAAAATCCCATTGTTCGCATCCACTAATGTCAACCATGCGATATCAAAGATGGATTTCATTCGATCGTTCATCTCTTCAAAAAGCATTGCAGGATTTTTTGCTTGCAACCGAGTCCTGGTTCAGTGACTCGTCATTCCTGATATCCCTAGTGACGTGAAATAACAAATTTGTATTTAGAGATGATCGTGATGATGTCGAGCTAGGTGGAGAGTGGGAAGGGGGGGGGGGTTTTTTGTGGACGTACGAAATTTTCACTTAATCCGGTGTGCGTTTCTATTCCTGTATTGGTCCTTATACGGTACAAATGTGTGTGGTTAACTCTTTCCCGCCTCAACTTGCTATTCGGTTTGTATTTATATCCCACCCTCATTCCATAAATATCATCCGGAATTTGGTTTCTTTCATTTCTAATACCTGGACTGTTTCTTACTCTCACCCAGACCCGACATTAATTTTGACGAGTGACTTTAAACCGTTGGGATGTTCTTATGCATTGCATGCCATTTGACTTAATAGACTTAATTAAGTCTCCCACAGGGTGATGCAATCCTTGACCATGTTTTATGTGTCTTCACCTTTGGAGAACCTTTGTAATGTGATTTGGTCCCCCCCGATTTCTCATCCGACCACAAACCTATTTTGTGTACTCCTAAACAACGACATATTCAGTCAACTCAAGCAAGACATTGCGAAGGTGTGTGCTTTACGTGAGTCAAACTACAAGCCTTTATTAGTCACTCGCGTATATCGACTTTACTCTACTATATGACAGTAATTTGACAATGATGAAAAGTGCTTTATTTTCAATGATGTTGTAAAGTTCTGTTTCGATCAAACAAGTACCTATGACTACAGTGGCCATATGGTTCCAATTGATTAAAACTTACTGTGGTCCACTTATCAAAGTGCTGATCAACGAGCGATGGCGTGATTAATCGTTGTGGTAATTATTCGTCTACAAACACCTGAGCCTATAAGTTGTAAGCGGCTATTTATTCTTCGAAAAACTCAGGATGGCAAAACAGGCTAGTCAATGTCCGAAAGATATGTGGATATTGTGAATGAAAATCAGAGGTTACAAAATATTCCAAAAAAAAGCTCATGCATCGATCTTCACTGATTTTCTCAATTCCCTAACCAGTCCAAGCAGCTGAAGACATTAACTCCCTCTTCATATCTTCTCAAAGCATTCGCCCAAATTATGACTCTTATATGCCTACAAGATAAGTACGATTGGTCCCCATCCGTCATGTACTGATTGATGTTTTACCAAGTGTCTACACTCGCTTAAATCGAATAAGGGCCCCCGGTTTGGATGTGTTGTACCTACTGTGGCTATATAAGGAAGCAGTGCTCATATATTGGACTGAGCCTCTCACTAACATTATTAAGACATCTATAATGTCGAAGGGAAAATTTCCACAGTCATGGAAAAACACAGTCGTGTAGTGCCTGTCCCAAAATCTAGCCCGCCATCGATTGAAGAATTACGCCCTATTTCCCTTCTCCCTGTTTCCCGCAAAGGTTTGCGAAAGGTAGATTCCTCAACCTCTGGTGTTTCTACCCACTCTTCCGGAATAGTTTTGCGGCCTTATCAGTTTGGAGGTATGAAGTCCTCATCGACCACATCTGCACTTATATGTATGCACGATATCATAAACAGCAAACCTTGGACAAGAAGAGAGACGATGGGTGTTGTCGCACTTGCCTTACGATTTCAGTAAGGCATTCGATACTCTTGGTCACGATATTATCCTCAAAACGCTGATCTCTAATGGTTTCCCTTCTGGTTTCTGTCTTTGGGTCCGTGACTATCTGACATGTCGTTTTCAATCAGTCAAGCTCAATCAGTGTGTAAGGTCAGAACAACCTGTTAGTTCTGGTATACCTCAGGGTTCAGTCTTCGGGCCTTATCTGTTTAATGCTGTTGTCGGAAGTTTGCTCCCAAAGTTCGCGACCAGCGTTATAATCAAGTACGTCGACGATTGCACGGTGATTATCCCTAATCATGCCGAATCAATCTCATCTTACAAAGAAGAGCATACTCACTTGATTAATTGGTCCATGTCAGCTGGGGTTGAAAATCAACATGCGGAAAAGCAAAACTTTTATGGTTTCCAAAGATGACTACATGCCCCCGTCCTGTAATTCCTGATATTCATAGTTGATAGCCTTAAAATCCTGGGAGTTGTCTTATCCTCTGAATTTGATAGTGGCACACACCATGTTGATTTTGTAATCAGAACCGCGTCACGTCGATTGTACGCTCTCCGTGTTCTCCGTCCATTTCTGTAACTCTTCACACCTGGACTTCTGTTTTTAAAGGGACTAATACTATCTGTGATAGAATATTGCTCTCCCCTATTGATTGGGGATGTCAACTGGTGACAAGAATGCTCTTGATCGACTCCAACGTAGAGCTCATCGTATTGTATGTGGTTCGATTGTGAATGTGACATTTTTGATGAACTGGAAGGAAGGCGTATACAAGCATCTTTGAAGCTTCTACATAAGTAGTCTCCAACAACGATCATCCCTTGCACTCTATGTGTCCTGAGAGAATCCCCCGATCTGGTAGATTTGTGCAACCTTTTTGTCGAACTACTCGAAGGAGGAACTCCTTTTTTCCTGCTGTTTCCATCATTGAAAACAATACATTTATAGATTGAAGATCAGCTACATGTATATGTGATAATTTTTTTTGTGTAACTTATGTAGTCCTGTCTTTGCATTTGTGTGGAACTGTGAAACTATGTGACTTCATCAATCATGACTTAAATGCTCTTACGGCGTACTCTGTGCAACGTCATAACTTTCATCCATTCTGTTTTAGTAACGTGTAAAAATTTGATTGACGTGTATTTACTTATGTCTTTGTATGATTTTCATTTTTTTGAATATAAACATTACTCTCTCTCTCTCTCTCACTGTATACAGATACTTTTTTGAGTCAACACTCTATCTATATATCCTTACTCTATGGGCCTACATGCAATTCATTTTTGGTGCTGCAATTAGTGGGAAAAGATAAGGCATGTTATCAATTATTTGATAATGAATATTATCAAAGTGCTTAAGTCAGCGTGCAAATCAGCTGCCAATGCGACATATTCCATTTGGAAGTTTCAAAGTTCCATAAAAAGTTGCAAAATCCCTCATTATCACTCACAGTCAATAGAACTAGTCAAAGTGATAGAATCTGTCGATGAAACGAATAATTTCCTCTTTCTCTTTAATAAACATCAAGCGAACTGTCTGTCAAACTTTATTGGAGCACTTTTTTCATCATTAGCGAGGGGGGAAATTTTGACTGGTTCAGATCAAATACACAAATGCGACTTTATTGCAACAAAAGCAGCTCTCAACTCGACGAAGACAAATAATTGTGTTTGATGAGCTGATTGGCTGACACGAATGGCGTATTGACAGCGGTACAGGTTTACTAAAAAGCGTGAGATGGGATTGAAATTACTATTATTTTCCTTATATTTATTCAATGAGGCCAACCAATGAGATATTTAGAGGTAAACATACTGGTAATAATTTGCTTCTAAGTCCTAATCGACGAACACATTATGCTTAATAAGATAAAATTGGAAACATTTTACGATTTGGAAAGTTGACTATCTCACTGTGCATGGATTGCATTCAAGCTGGTTGTCGTTCAGTGAAACACATTAAGGATTGCGTTGGTTTGTGACGATATTGATAGCTTAAAGCCTCATGTAGAAGCTTATGGAGGAGTTCGTGCCTTTGCAATCTCAGATACTTTATTTTCTCGCAGTCGTGACCAAGAAAAATAGATTCAGAAAATGTCTCTCTATCATCACAATTGTCTCGCTGATATTCGATTTCCAATAGAACTCGCTTTCGCTTACACAGCACAACGTTGCGCACATTGGTTGATGTCTGAAGGTGACTCAGGACAACTGCTAACTGGCAATGAGGACGTTTGCATTTGCTCCACGTGTTAGTAAGCTCCACTGTAGCAGGAATCAAATCAGAAGATGAAGCCATCGACTTCTATAAAGTTATCCAAGCGGATATTCCTCCATTTTTTCTTGCGCAACTTCATTCAGTGCTGCGATGAACAAGGGTCTCGTCCCTTGGAACTGGCCATCATGAAAGGCAAATTTGCTCTCGCAAAATGCTTTCTCAATACTCCTCAAGTGATGTTATGAATTTGGTGCGAGGTGTGAGTGGAGCTCTTGAAATGCGGGAATATGTCGGACTCTTATGACTATGTGTTCCCCTACAAACGACTGATTGTCTCTCCGCTGATGATTATCAGTGTGATTCCCGATGATAAGATTGAGACTTTGCACCGAAGTTGGTCTTCTGCAACATCCTGTCATGAAGAAATGGTATGATAAAATGTGGAATATCTATCGATGGCCCGTGTACTTAATGATATTGTTATTTATATCGGTAGGAATATTATCCATTGGACATTTTTTATCGCTTACTTGCATACACCATTGGTTTGCGTATTAACTCCGATAACATCCACAAATGGGACAAATAAAAACGACTATCACCTGTCCAAAATCTTGTGGACACCACCTCAAAATCTTTTTGTTAAATGGAAAATAACTACGTATTCCACATTACCATTAGTATTCTTTTGTTTTCATTCGATCTTTTATTTCGAATAGTGCTTATTTCTTTAAATTATAGGGCGATGTCAAGAGGTTAGGAGCTTCTTGGATGACGGTAGTGACAATGAACGATTCAATTTTGTTGAATCTTACTTGGGGGTTCGCAGTAATTTTCGTGAAATAGGAGCAGCAGATACTATCAGTTTAATCTTGAAATACAAAGTGAACGATGGAGATACAATTTATGATGATAAATAATTTCAGTTTGTCTATGTATGGCTTTTGCATTCTTCTCTTGTTTTTGAATAATTTTCGCAGTTTACCTGTAATCGGTCGGACCACATGTTTACTTGTCGAGTGTCAATAGGAGTTCTTTCGGTTTTGGGAATATATTTTGCCATCGGAATAGCATTTGCATATCTTTTATTTTTCATTGCTCCGTGTGCAACTGTCTATACGATGTTACAAAGATACGCAGATGTGGGTGATCATATGTTACTGGGACGACCTGTGGAATTCCTTTACCCATTTTATCAAATCTTTTGTATAGCATTGGAACATAATTAACTTTACACCACAAGAAATATTCCGAAATATCTTCAATGCATTTGTCATAGCTGTTCTTGTGATGTCATTATTGATCACAAACTTTCCTAATTGCTGCTATGTCGGCTAAAATGGTCATTGCAATGGACATCAAAAGAGACGATTGTAATGAAATACAGCGACTTACCAGCATATTTCCGCTTGTCTGGTTGCGATACTATTATTGCTGGTTATATTCTTGGAGAAGTTGAAATTATTGCTGAATTTTGACGACTGCAGAAAGTGATTCCCATTCATTTTACTCTATGGATGAAAATGGAATATTGGACTGGCTTTTTTTTCTGTGGGGGGGGCCCCGGTTCCAATTCTTGAATATACGGTAATGAATTGTGAGATGGTGACGATATGTGCTGATTATTCGAATCATATAAAGAACAACATCTTTGTGATTCAGTTGTACATAAGTATTTAAGAAATGGTACAGAAAGTCAAAATAAATCCGCAAAGTTTTTCAACACTTTCTCCGCGCAAATTCACCTAACAACGGACATTGATGAAGGTCCTTTTTTTGGCCTTGTTGTGGCATATCAGGAAACGTAAAAATGGAGGGTTAGAGCATTTTAGGCAGGGGGTTAGAGCATTGAACGTTCTGACTATCAAAGTTGGTACTACAGCCATAGATCTATCAAACAGTGATTGATATTTGTTACCCCAATGAAATCTTCATTTTCATATTTGTCAAGGTTTTTCTTTAATTTAGACTTTTGATTATTGAAACATCAATTTGTATCATCCGCAAGCTAAATCTTATCGAATCTTTATGTTACACATTTATAATGCATCAAAGAAATTACAAAATGTATTTCAATCACGTTCACCATTTTTCAACCAGCTTTTTTTCTAACCATTTTCACAGATAATTGTGGACCTAATAATTTATGGGATGCCAGAAGCGAGCCCTTTGCATTTGAAATATTTCTTCTTTCTAATTATAAAGTGCAATAAATCCTAGTATATGCATAGTATATTTATACCTACTATATGATTGCATAGTATCTAGAACATATCTAACAGTAATAATTATAAATCTAATTCAAACTGCAAATTCTAATGAATTGCCAAACTACTCTTAATTTTACGGACATGGACGGATATTTGGACATTCTATGCTCTCAAGAAATATATGCTTCAGACCGACAGTCAACTACAAAATGCATTGATTACGGATCACCTGCTTTAAACAGATGACGTGGACCACCTCCAACGTAGAAGCAGCGGAACTGAGAGCCTCCAGAACTGTTCCACTAGCTCTTGCATAAATATACAAATGGAGTGGTGCGTCTCCATATTAGAAATGCAGCGGCTTGGAGTGCCTTCAGAATTTTTCATGAAACTTAGGTTTTTTTGGATGATTTTCGACCGGTAGGTCTGCCGGTACCAACTCTGATTCAAACCACACTGTAATCTGTAAACAACCACTTACCGGACAATTTGTGAGCCATATCAGTATTTTGGCACTTACTGCGTATTATCAGACAAATTTCTTGCTTGTCAGACAATTTTTGTTCATTGCCACGTACTAATTTACAAAATTATTGCGTTTTACTGCCTATCATACTACTTATGACTAATATTATTACACTTTTATTGAAATTGGATGGCATCCGTGATAATTTTCAATGATAGAATACACCAATTTTGCAAATAAGTATGGTTTTTGTATACACCTTGAGGCATGACAATAACAGGTCTGGATGACGTATGATGCCATCTTTATTTCTGTTTTTACAATGTTTTTGGCAGCTTTTAAGGGTCTATATACTTCCCTAAATTTGAGATTGACACAACGGGCTTGTAAAGTATCAGAGTTATTCATAATGCGAGTGTGAATGAGTGGAGCAGAGTTAGAACCTGTGTGATTAGGAGTGACTGATGTTGAATAGTTTGATCATATATAAACACTTTGAGTTTGAGAGACAATACTTCTAGAAAAGTAGATATTTTGGCTGTTAATTACAGTAGGCAATTTATCTTGTCGTTTAACAGCCTTTCATTTTATGTTTTCTCGAGTGCCACTTGAGAACCTCGTAGGGCTGTATTTGTTTTGATAAGCTATCCCATTCACCTGCTTCAAGGCTTCACAGTGTGAAAAGTATCGCTTTCTTGTAGCTGTCAAACGCCCGCCACCCTGGCGCCGGGAGATATGATTGCCAATCATGAACTTTATTTGGTCATTCTCTCCTCGACTGCCAAGGCGTTACGTTAATGTTTTTGAACCCACTTCTACTGTGTACTATGCTCATCATATTTTAAGACATTATACATGCATTCGTTTCGGCATCAATACTCGTTCTCAATGTAGTATACAATGGTGGTGTAAATAATAACAGAAACCGCGCAACATCACTCGGGCGTCGGTGGGAGAATCGAAAATACGGTAACAGTTCAAAAAACAAGTTTCGTATTTTCATCGCATCGCATCGTAACTCCTTCGCACGTGGAGCTACCATTTTGGACAGTTCGATTAAATCGTCGCACATCATCGCATCTCTTCTCGCTCAATCGCTCTTGTTTATCTCGATTGATGATTCCGGAAACTCCTCAGAAGAGCTTCGCATCGCATCGCGTCCGACCTACTGAATTCGTTCCAGGACTACCGTTCGCACCGTTCCTGCAATTGACCGTCAAAACTTCCTACGGGATACTCGGGTCAGTTACTCGTGCCGGAAACCAATACTCAAGCTGCTCGAGGACGAGGACAATTTCGACGAAGTAAGTACCTCTATAAGTTGTATTTAAGGAGGGTCGATAAGTTTAGTGAGGCATGTAACCAAGAGAGGGACCCAGGAGCGATATATCTAGCAATGACAAAGAACGAAGATAAATAACTATTTCGAAAGCAAGATGAAGTTTATATCAGAAAACTAAATCGAAAATCGAAAATTGGCTAAATTACTAAGTCAGAACGACTACTCGATGATGACCGCAATTCAGTAATTTCAAAATGCGAACATCTTATGGTTCCCGTGGATAGCGACGACTCACATACCTCTAAAGACAAGTTCAAATTATAAAATGGACTTACCAGTTACTCCGAATTGGAAGAGGAATCTATTCAGATTACAGTCCAATTGCAGATCGATATAGAAAAAAGAAAAACGAAATCTACTTAGCATAGAAAATTGAAAACCTGATTCTGTTTCTTGATACGGCGAAACAAGTAGATAAAAACCAATTGTTCAATGCGGACAGTTTACCAGAGCATAAAGAGTAAGCCAAGTCTAGAGGAAATCCTGTATCAACAAAACGAAATATCTCACAAAAAATGATACGAAATCAATATGAAACGGCCTTCATTTGCCTAACCGCGAGCCCCGGGGGGGGGGGGGGGGGGGGGGGGGGGCGGGGGGGGGGGGGGGGGGGGGGGACAAGCTTTCGACGGCAGAGACCTAACGAAATTCTTGCCATTTAGCCAATTAAGCAGAGCTTCAAACGATTAAATAGAGTCTCAGAGTCGATAACTACGAAGATAGGAGCTTTACTACCTAAATCAGTATACGAGTGGTAAACCGAATGACTTAGTTCGAAGTTTGTTTTGTATATGGAAACCCAAAACGGGTTTATGAAACCGCTATGAGGACAATTGACTCGAGAAATACGGCAATGAATTTGTCATTTTCACAATCATAATTTACCAAAAGATTGAATTCTGGCCAACAATCAAGAAAAGAAGATGTTTATATGTCTCGAGGTATTTTTCGATTTTCTTTGACTGGTTTTGGCTTAACTTATATGCAAGATATAAGGTGGCATTGGACATCAACTAAACGTCACCTAAGGGAAATACAGGTCTAATCGTATTGAAACTACCGTATTTCACTTAGTGTGAAAGATGGGAGATCCTACCGTCGATTCAATAATGGTCCAGTCCCCAACTGGGCAAGGTGAATTTCGACGTGACCTTGTCAACTTGGTGTTAACAGCCTGGCACGAACGTTAATTGGAACCGACCTAGTCTTCGGAGATATAAACGACAATAAAGACTCAAAAAAAATAATAAAAAACAAAAAAAATCAAAAAAAAAAAAAACAAAAAAAACAAATAAAAAAAAAAGAAAAAAAAACAGTCAACATATTCGTACCAAACTAGGCAAGCCTACAGCCACAAAAGGGCTTTGATTACTAATACAAAAAGTGAAAAGTCAATCGAATCATTGCCTAAAGAATCGAACTACTGCTTGTCCCTGCTAGTTGCTTATTCTGTAATTCGAAAGAACATAAATTGTCGAAATGTGACCAATTTCAAAGAAAAGGATAATAAAGAGAAAGATCGAATTTCCTCAAAACAACAATCGTGCTGCTTGCAATGCTTGGGAAAATGGCACAGTCAAAAAATTGTAAACAATCGTCATCACTGCAGTATCTGTTGGTATGCGACATCCAACAGTCCTCCACTTCGATAAAAATGACAGTAGGGCCTATCAAAGAAAATAGTTGTAGTCTGTTAAACACCTCGACTGGCGTGCTGCTGGGACACAGGGGTTGGAAAACAGGAAGATTGCACTAGCCACTATCCCTGTCAAAATTTCGCGTTTCCTGGAAGTACAGTATGTACGATTACAAACGCCGTATTGGATAACTGTAGCTCTGACTGTTTCATTTCGGAAAGAGGGGTCGAAAAACCTGAATGTTAAACGGTCACAAGAAAACTATTCAGCTTACAACGATTGTATCAGGAGTTCAGTCCCAATGGATACGACAGTTATTCAATAACCTTGAAATTTTGGATCTCGACGATGGAATGTGGTTATCAAGTTCCAGTCACCATACACGAAATCTCGATTGAACCCTTCAATGAAGATGCACATTCATAAAACCGATTGATCTTGAATTTTCCCTCAACCATCTGAACGACATACCTCTTCGATTTATAGATTATGAAGTTGGATTAACTGATTGGAATGAATATTTCCGAAGCTTTGAAACCATTGGAAGTTTCGCGAAATGGAGCACGAAAGGCTTATTCGGCAATGTAGATACAAATCGGGATGTGACAGTAAATGGGAACCTCTTAGCACAAATTAGGAAGTCGAGTATTGTCGTTAACCGTACTACAGTTTCTGACTATCGAGAGTAAGCTTGAAAACATGTATAACAAAAGAATTTGCCGATCTAAAGGACGTTAGTCATGGTCTTTCCGTTGAGGACAAGAGATGGACAGACATCGTGCAAGGGAGTCTGCAAGGTTCTTGAAGACCTCGCACTTCGAAATTGAACTACCAATTACGTAACCGCGATCAGAATTTCCCTAACAATCGTCGACAGAAAGGCCGGGAAGCTAGTCTACAGCACTTACGCATTGTCTTTCAAAACGACGTCACGATTTACGCAAAGGATTATATGAATTTTTTGTGACGGAGATGGAAAATAATGAATACATCGAGAAGATATCTGAAGAAGATTTGTCGACCGAGACGGACGACACAACATGGTATCTCACTCATCATGGAGTATAACCACAAACAGAAAAAGAAAATACGAGTCGTATTCGACTAGCTTCTCGTAAATATCAAAGGTACATCGCTCAACAATCGTCTTCTTCAAGGAAGGACCTTGCAAACAATTTACTTGGAGTTCTACTTCGCTTTGGAAAGTATCGGATTGGTATAACTGCAGACATAGAAAAGATTTTCTAATCAAGTAAAGGTACCCCAGCATCAGAGGAATCTACTTCAGGTTTCTTGTGGTTTGAGGAATGGAGACATCTAAGTCGGATCCGCAAGATATAGGCTCAAGGTACATTACATGTATTTTGGTGCAGTTTCGTTCTTCCAGAGTATTGGCTAACTTTGCCACTTCGACAAAGCGAATATAAGGGACGTCCTCTCCTCCTGAAATCGCTGTAACATGATCAACGAATCTTTCTCATGTCGACGATCTATTAGTCTCGGTGAAATCCGAGCAAAGAAGCAGCAAGTATAGCAAGGGATTTAAAAATTCGGAAATCTGTCTGTCAAGAGGATTCAACCTTTCACAATTACGTCAGCAATTCTCGCAAAGTATGAACGACACTGCCATGCGAGTAAATCGTGTCGAAGCACTACGAGGACATCTGACCTAGATTCTGAAGACCTACCGCCTGATCGAGCGCTTGGTGTACGATGGATCGTCGAAACAGATCAGCTAGGATTTCAGATATTCAATCTCAAAAGGAAGTCGGTAACTAGAAGAGGTATTCTATCAACCGTGCATCTCGGTTTATGATCCATTTGGCCTGGTCAGTCCTGTCTTGCTGCCTGTTCAAGCACATACTGAGGGAGCTCTGCAGACTGGAGATACGATTGGGACGACGGAAATACCTGATTGATATGCAAATTGTCTGGGTAACCGGATGGCTTACTGAGCTTACAAGAATCTATCCGACTTTAACCGTAGCCACCGCTGTTTTCCAGTCCTCGTTGCATACAATGTTGAAAACCCTATGCTGTGAGTTACACATCTTTGGAGCCGGAAGCGAAATCGGATACGGAGCTGTCGCTTACCTTACGATTCCCGGGCAATGATGGACAAAATCATGTAAACCTTCGCCTTCGCCAAATCTAGACTGACCCCAATGAAGAAGGTAACGATCCCAAGAATCGAGCTGGCAGGAAGTCATTTGTCCGTACAGATAGAAAATATGCTCAAACGAGAATTGAATGACTACATAACCAAGGAATACTTCTGGGACAGACAGCATCACAGTGTTGAAATTCATTCGTAATGAAAAGACCCGGTTTCAGAGATTCGTTGCTAATCGAGTTTCGTATATAAGAGAACACTCTCAGCCCCAACAATGGTTCTATGTTGCCTCCGAAAATAATCCGGCTGCATGTTTACTAGTCGAGGAACGCGGGCTATCGAATTGATGAACTCGAAACTGTGGAAATCAGGAGTCCCCAAATTTCTCCAGCTACCATGAAAGTAAATGGCCAAAACAACCATCTATAGATTCAAATGTAGATAATGATACTGAACAAGAAGAAATCAAATCGAAAATCTTCACAACAGATATATCTACTATGTCTACTTCTTGTCTACATAAACCACATCCATAAGACGTCATGGATTGATTCTACCTCTCGATGGACGGATATTGTCACATGGAATTGCATGGATCATTAGAGTGAAGCATAGACTTATGAACAAAGAAAAAACGATACAGATACGGCTAAGCTAGGGCCTACTTCGCACTGACCGTGAGGAAGCTGAAGTTTGCATAATCAAACATATTCAAGCTACTTGTTTCACAAATGAAATTCTCAAGCTAAAGAAAAATGACCTTAATTTGCAAAAGCAGTGTAATTCGAAAGTTAAGCCCATTCCATGACAGTTAATGGTATTCTCCGAGTTGGTGGAAGACTACAAAGATCAAATACGACACTTGCAATAAAGCATCCAAATTATCTTACCAAAGAATCACAAGCTAACTGAATCGATAATATATCATTATCATTCTTCAGTTGGACACCTTGGGCAAGCAATCAACATTGGGAAGAATAAGAGAAAAATTTTGGCCTGTAAACGGAAACGACTTTCAGTACGAAAAAATAACGAATCGTTGTGTAATTTGTAGAAAAAATTCAAGGGAAAGTATCACAACAAAAGATGTCCGTGTTACCAAATGAAAGAATGGAAGGAGATGACGCTCCCTTTACAGACATTGGAATCGATTTCTTCGGACCCTTCCACGTAATCAACGGACGAAAAAATAGAAGCGTTATGGAGTAATTTTCACTTGTTTCCGTAGTAAGAGCGGGCCACATCTAGAAATGGCATACGTTTTTCTAGATGTCAATTCGTTTCTTAATTGCTCAGAAGATTTCTCAGTCGAAGGGGAGAAGTCAAGCGATCAGGACGGACAATGGCACAAAATTTCCATTGGCGGACAAATGAACTCAAAAGGTCAACTTAGTGAATGGAACAAAGCGGTCGCCGACCAATCTTCGGAAAGAAAAAAACATAGATTTGGATGTATAATACTTCCTCCTCGCATCGCACCACGGAGGTGGGTTTGGGAAAGAGAGATACGAAAACAATTAGGAAGTTTTGCACGGTCTTCTGCTCGAGCAAAGACTTCAATTGAACGATGACAATCTGACTACTCTTTCTAGTGAATTCGAAATCTATTCTGAATATCGCCCCCTCACTGCCTGTATCAACGTATTCCAGATATTTCAATGCCCCCCAATCACTACCAAACCATGTTTTTATCTCTTGAAATCGACAACTTTGTATCCTCCTGGTACAATATCTCAAATGCAGTAATTACTCAAAGCGGCGATGGAGACAAGTAACAATACTTGTCAATGTATTCAGGAGTCGTTTGGAAACGAAACCGCCGTTACTTTTCAATGCGAAGCAAATGGATAAACCCAAAGCAGTCGCATAAGTAGGAATCCTTGTTCTTAAAAAAAAAAAATAAAAAAAAAAAAAAAACAAAAAATTAAAAATTTAAAAAAAAAAAACAAAAAAAAAACTTAATCAAAAAAAAAATAAAAAAAAAAAAAAGAAAAAAAAAAAAAAAAAAAAAAAAAAAAAAAAAAAAAAAAAAAAAAAAAAAAAAAACAAAAAAATAAAAAAAAATAAAAAAAAAAAAAAAAAAAAAAAAAAAAAATAAAAATACAAACAAAAAATGTTGAGCCAAACGCTCCTCGCAATTACTGCGCATGGCTCGGATCATTTGAAGTAAAACCTAGCGAAGATGGACCTGATCGCGTTGTCAAACTGAAGACCAATGATTCGAGTTTCGAAAGGCCCATACCAAAAATCGTTTCGTTACTTGCCTTCTCTAACACTGACCCTCATTAACTCACAATTTGTAAGGTAGCTTATGTATGATGCAATTTCATACGTAGTTCATAATTAACTGACGTCAAAAATCAGTACATGACTGATTTCTCTATCGACATACATTATAATCCTTTGTTCCAATTACTTGAATATGAGTTCAATTCTTGACTTTTATAACGTTTATACGATGTTTTGATATTCGTGTGACATTTTACAATTATATTCTACGGTATAAGCTGGACTCCATACACTGAATAGGCTAACTGTCTATAATCAGCTGATGGCTTATATTTTATGATTTTACGATTTTTGCCGGTACAATATGGCGGCTGGGTAATCATTTGTAGTAATGAATAAACCATCATCATTCATTGTCATTTAAATGTACATCAATGTGGATAATCATATTCAATTTCGTTTGTTACGAAAATGTTTCAGACTTTTCAGCTCTCAGTGAAACTATTATTTAGACGACACAGATTTGTCGAACTTTCTACATTACGTATTGGTGACTGTTTAGTGCACGCGCAATTTAAAACTCAGTGTCTCCTTTGTGTTTCCTTTTGATGTATGATGTAAATTCCAGGTGAATTTAAGGGGTTGGGATGTTAATTACAGTAGGCAATTTATCTTGTCGTTTAACAGCCTTTCATTTTTATGTTTTCTCGAGTGCCACTTGAGAACCTCGTAGGGCTGTATTTGTTTTGATAAGCTATCCCATTCACCTGCTTCAAGACTTCACAGTGTGAAAAGTATCGCTTTCTTGTAGCTGTCAAACGCCCGCCACCCTGGCGCCGGGAGATATGATTGCCAATCATGAACTTTATTTGGTCATTCTCTCCTCGACTGCCAAGGCGTTGCGTTAATGTTTTTGAACCCACTTCTACTGTGTACTATGCTGATCATATTTTAAGACATTATACATGCATTCGTTTCGGCATCAATACTCGTTCTCAATGTAGTATACAATGGTGGTGTAAATAATAACAGAAACCGCGCAACATCACTCGGGCGTCGGTGGGAGAATCGAAAATACGTAACATTGGCGAATAATTGCCTCATCTTGTCTGCTCGGAACAGCCACTTTTGGTTGTTCATTGTCTGATGCTGTCTGCTGCAATTGTCTGATCATTTTGGTTGTTTTTTGACTGTCTACAGTTTACAGTGCATGATCCATCAGTCAAACGTGATAGAGCAAAGTCGCTGAAATTAACAATGAACATGCACCGGACTTAAAACTATTCTCAATTATAGGTAATATAAAACATACACAAATGATAAAAAGTGGCACCATAAAATTCCGACAGAACTAAAACTAAATGTGCACTGATAGAGAATACTGCATCGTGCCTTGATTAACCCCATTCTACCCTGGTGGGATGGGAGGGGGGTCCTGGAGTCTCTAGACAATTATTTATATTCTAATTGCCTCAGATAATCAAATTGTATCATATTTGTTTCGTGGAAACGTCCAAAACATTTGACCAGTGTCTAAAAGTAACTTTTTGAAAATCGATAATTTTTTTCAATTCAAATCTACATGTATAGATCATTAACAAAGTGCAAATGAAGCTTTGTTAACATTGTCATTCTTCACAAATCTATTATGTTTTAATGGAATAGTAGTAATAGCTTCAAATTACTGATCACAATAGGTTTGTAGGATGTGGATTATCATTCCTCACAATTATTTGGTGTATTCATCTAGATGAGGAGTTTACTTTATTTTGATGCACGAATTTAGATAAGCAGTGATAGTAGAATTTCTGCAAGCTATCCATGTATTTTCGAAAATCATTTCAGCTGCCAACCAGCGGTCGCTTGAACATCCTAATGCAGTAAGTAATACTCAGACTAGTGTTAAGAGTTTCATACGGGTCCATTGATCAAAGCGTCTGTTGCCTAAGTGTTTACCATACATCGGGTATATGCTCGTGGTAGTAGCTAGTGTCGACTCAAAAAGGTCTCTGTATACAGTGAAAATCTTTTATATTACAAAAGATTCGGTTTTTGCGGGAGATACATTTCCTGCCGTCAAAAAAATAGTTGAGCGTTCTAAAAGCCAAATTTTTATATTAATACCGAGATGATAGCCACTTAATCAGTAGTATGAATCAAGATGGACCATCCAAAAGGAATGTATATTTGATCAATAAGCATTTATTTTAACACGGAATTAAGCTGATGATCAAGAAATTCATGAAAAATGCATTATAAGGCCAAGTTCCCTGTAAGTCTTAGGAAAAGTTGAGATATTCTTGTGCTTCTTGGCTGAGATTTTCTTTCTTTGTGTGTCTTGTTATTAAATCAATTTTTAGGCGGCGATGATTTGTGATTCACAGGGCGTTATTTTCTTGAATCTTTTAACGTTCATTTATAATTATTTTTTTGATTATGGTGCTTTGTTCTTTCAGTGCAGATAGTTTGTGATATGATCCGCTTACATAATATTCATTGTATAAGGCTGAGGCTTTAATGCCATGGTAGCATCGACATTGACATTTCCCACACGATACTTTCAAGGGTAGTCATGGCAATGGAGGCTCAGGTAAATTACTATTCTTTCTCCAGAATTGCATATAATCAGTCAATTGGTGGGAATTTCTCAAGAAGTGCAAACATTTGCTATCTAATGTGGTGCTCAACTAAGGCGTCATTAAATGAAATTGAAACTGTATGCACATAGAGGTTTTAATAAATAGGAATTGCTTATCTGCCTATATACTTACTGTATGGTTACTATTACTTTCTATGATTGTACAGATGATGCATGTGCACATTTTTCGACCTACAAAATATATTTACTCTTTGTATTTTTTATGTCATTTATTTTGAAAAGAGGGAAAATTCTATTTTGAAAAGCAATTACAGCAAGATGGAAGAATTGGTTAAGTGCCATTGAAACGATCACACGCTATTTGTGTTGTGTAGGAACTTTGGGATTAATTGAAGCATCAGAAAATCAAAATCAGAGCTCCTCTATTACTTATTGAGTATATATAAAATTCAAGTAAAATCGTTGGATTATGAAATAACGGTCAAATCAGACCATCTGAAGCAAAATGTATTTAGCTGAAATAGCTTGAAATGACAATCGATTGACTTTTCAAGGAGTTTGTGGTATTCGCATTTTGATTATCCAAATGAAATTTGAATTCTTATCTCATTCACGATTCGTTCTGGTCATTTTCAATGAGAAATTTAA
>CAJQUW010004797.1:0-16238 GCA_907163375.1 Prostheceraeus crozeri
CTGGTGAAATTTGGTCTCAGAGAGCAATCGACAGCAAATGTAGGGATCCGGCTCTTGCGTATATGGTATGGATAATAAAGTGAAAACTAGCCGCTGTTGTTGTAATTTGTAAAGCGATGAAATTTGAAAACTCTCATATAGTTCCAATTAAAGAAATAGTATTGTATATTTGTTTGTTTTTATTATGTATGGTTTTATTTGATTAATTTTTTTTTTTTTTTTTTTGTTTTTTTTTTATATGTTTATTTTTCATGTCTAGTCTTAGGAACATGTGTATTGTGTAGCACTGGCTGGTTTGTATTCGGTGTAGTATATAGTCTCATTGTAGTTCTATTGCATACCTCAATTATCCACTTTCCATTTCCAGTTCCATTAGTCCACTATTGCCATTATCCACCATGTGTAGTCTTAGTGAAAGTGTGTAGCATTAGTTCATTTGTAATCAGTATTTTAGTATCATGGTGCGTCTATTGCTTACTTCTACTTTTTCATTTTCATCCTTCGGTTTCCTGTAGTTTTATAATATCCAGTTTCAATTTTCTAAATTAATGGTGACCATTGTCCTTTATCTATTTCTACTGCCAGCATCTGTAGTCGGTACAGTAAATTAGACGTCTGTTTTGAACGTGTATGCGGCAGTGTTTGGAGTCTATGTTAGTAGTATGTTAACAGTAAGAGTGAGTAGTGTTACAAGTCATACGATTTCCATTTTTACCGGTTATTGAGTCAAAACTGATGAATTTTAATTCGTTGCTTCGAGAAAGCTCCATTGAGTTCTTTTAAGAACTGATTAATCCAATGGTTACAACAGCATTGTGTTTGCACACTTGGGGATGGGAGAATGTCATCAGTCCTCATAAGGACTACTTCAATTAATAATTCAAATTGGCAAGCATTATCTATCATAAATGACTGCTGGGATGATTTTCATCATCGTATGAGAAATCCTAGGCCTGAAGGTGAAAAAAAAATTTACAGAGGAAAGCTTGTTCATGCAGCGTGTTCATTCTAAGTGTGTGATTTATGAGTAGCTTTCATAATTATACTACATGTAATTACACTATGACCATAAATTATAGAAAATAAATGAAGATGCTTGGAATGCTGTGGAGAATTGCAGTCATCCGCGATATGATAAGTGACTGTGCCTGATTACGTAATAGGCTTAATAATTTTCATGTCAAAATATTCAACACATTTATCTATTGCTGGCGCAACACATTTATTGCATGAGACAGGTGTACTTCAGGAGAGGCAATTGCTCGATATGCACAAAACAACGTTACTTGAATCATTTACATGTTTGAATTTGATTTTTAGTTGCCATCGGTCGGGATCCATTCTATTTCGGGGTCAGGATCCTAATATTTCGGCTTTGCCTTTATCAAGGGATGCAGAAAAGGAAATTATACTGAATGTCATTACGAAAATTTAAACTAACCTATCTATGAAATAACCAACCTAGAACTTATAGTAGAGCATGGATCATGTTGTGACATGCTAAAACAGAGTTTTAGCGAAGCATTTACATGTCTTAAATAGCAATTCTTAATTGTCGGAGCCTTTCTTCAAAATATATTGACGACCAAAAGAAGTTAATCCGCTGATAATGAACAATAAACACCGCCAATAGGATTACCTTTAGTTTGTCTGATGGCGTGGCCTCCTTAACTATCAAAACTAGCGAAGACTTCATGAACTCCGTTAGCAGTGACGCACCGTACAACAACAAAAGACAATAGCAGCACTCAAGTAGCCTGTGGGAGGCAATCAGCAGAACGCAGTGGTTCCATGTACATGCAGTTTGTTTGATATGTTTGACTTCTTGGTTTCGTGCCTCAGACACGCACGGTTTTGAAGTGCAGAGTTTGCAGTTTATGGAATGACGTCTGTTTGACATTATTCAAAAATATTTGTTCATCATTCTATGTGCCTTTCATTTTTTACATTTTACAATAAAATAAACGATGCTAAATAGTCACCAAAAGTTGTGTTTAGATTTTCATTTAGCCTTCTTGGAAAAGTTGAGTTGTGATTTAGCCTAAGAATATTGGAGACCACATCAGCAAGGAAAAAATGCAAGGAACTCTGTACGATAACAGGAAATGGAAAATTAAATGACCGCAAAATAATAAAACAGCCACAAATGCAAAGGCATCTTTCCGTGGTATCCATCGACATCAAAATTCGACACATATTCGAATTCTAGAGGCTTTGGTCATGAAAGCGGAGTCATCAGATCTGCGTGTACAGAAGGAGTTCGTTTTATCGCTTTTACTGGCATGATAATTTTTGTTTTTTCTCTTTCTCCTTCTTTTCTTTTCTTTCCTTCCTTCTCACTTTTTATGATGAAATACATTAGTATGTTTAAATTATTTCATATTCCTTTTGTTTTTCGCATTTTATATTACAATGATATTTTGTTGCTTTATATTATTTTTGTGCTCATTTAAGTTTTCATTCCATGTTTTGTAAAAAGTTGTGATTAACAGTGAGCTTGTAGATAATCATTCACACCCTTTGCCTTTTCCATTTCTAGGCAGCACGTTTGCTATTCTATAACATCTTGAATATTGTTTAGTCTGTGGGTTCCTTTTAGGCAGTGTCCGTGAATTATTGGTGTTTTTACTTCGCATATTCAATCATCTCATTGTACATGAAGACCGAGTTGCAATTATTTGGAGTTGATTACGCAAATATACGTTATTGTATAAATGATGAAATTTACTAGAAATTAGAAATTTAAATTTGAATATCTAAAAACAAATACATATAATTTATGAATGAAGTTTAGAAACATAACAACAAAGGTCTGTCGCAGTACATCGAATATTTACACTGGAAACTGTACGGCACGAAACTTCGCTTGAATTAGGCACGAAATTTATGCATCAATTCTAACCAACACAAGGCACGAAGTTCATGGTGCCGAGTTCGTGCTCATTGAATTTTCCTTCGATTTCATTGGATAGGCAAATCTTTGTTTTGTTTCCTATTTAGTGCCTAGTAGCAGAGTTGGAAAAGTCGGAATTGGAATTGACGATATTTAAATCTGCTGGAATTGGAATTGAGATTTTTGGTCTGGAATTGGAATTGGAAATGGAACCAAAAAATTTCAGTGGAATTTTTCCAGCTCTGCCTATTGGCGCCTAATGGTGCATCGACTTCGAGCCTAGGTTAGTGCCCTACAGTTTACAGTGTAGAGAGATTGACAACTATTAAGTCAATACAAGACGCCAACACCCTTGATTCCCCGACCGCACTCGCCTGACCGAGGAATCGAACCGAAGTTCGCGGTGGAGACGAGTTCGCACCTTCTTCACTAGGCCACGCTGACGGTACAAAAGGAATGCGAGTGAAGGCAGAAGTCATCTCCAAGTGGTCGGGTAATCAGGGGTGTTGGTGTCTTGTATCGACTTAATAGTTGTCATTCTCTTCAGATTTCAACGTACAAATAGATATTCAAAAAATTGAGCTTAAATTTGCAACTCTCTCTGAAAGCAAAAATATCCATGTCAAATTCATTTTCATCAAATTCAAATTTTATTCATGATTCAACCTTGACATAAAATGTTTTGCATGCGAGCTCTCTGGAAACTGAAACAAAGTAATGAAAACTTGGTCATTTTTTAGGCCTGAGTGCGCTTAGTAAATGTGGGGAGGCCTACAATGTGATGCTATTAATATTTTGATTATTTGAAGTAATTTTTAGATTAACTTTCATTATGGACAGCTGAAATGAATTTTCCATCGCCCTCAAGTTCTCCTTATGACTTAAATGAAGCAATCATTCGGCATGGAAGAGGCGCAGACTTGCCACGTTCACATCAAGAAGTGTGACGTGATGTTTGCCTGATTGATCCAATAATTCACCTTTAATGAAGGCTGAGAATGGACAAGCTCAGCATAGAAGTGATTTAAATAGATCGAAGAAGAAGAAGACAAAGATGTAAAATTGGATTAGACAATGTGATGATTGAGCCATAGAAACTGACTTCTCGCTTTGTTTGAGTTTGTGAGAATCAGAATGGACAATAGCTTTTTGTTGATGTAAATTTCAGCCGTTCCTCTACAGAATTAGATTGTTTAATCGTGTCACTTTGCTAGAAATGCAAACTGATTCAAACAGATGGCACATGCTGGAACTTACTAAGTGGACAAAAAGAAATATTTAATGTTATGTAGAGATAGGAAAATTGTCGTGCGCCGCTTGCGGATTGCTGTGAATTCCTTCAAAATGCTATGATCGCGACGATTCCTTCAGATTCGAAGAATTCAGATCATTGCGTAAAAGTTTTCTGGATTATGTTGGGCCCTCCGACCATTATCAAAAAGGATAGCAGGCACACGAAAAAACGTTCACAAACTTCCCTGTAGAACTTGACATCGACTGTGTCTCTTTGTTGTGTGATCCGGTTGATAGCAGCATGGATTTTAGCAAGGAAAATAAAACTAAACTCCTAATAATAAATTTTATCTTGAGCGTTTTCGATTCTTATCGTAAGATACGTCAATTATAAGAGGATTCTGAACAATCTTGCACTGAAAGTTATAGATATTCATATTATATAGCTATGAAAGGAGACTAAGCCAAAATTTATGCATAGGTACATTAGTGCAAGATTGTTTAGAATTCCCTTATAAATGACGTATCTTATGATTAGAGTCATCGAAAGCGGTCAAGATAATAGTTATTTACGCAACTAGTGCAAAGATATCCATCTTATGCTTTCTCCTCGATCAACATTCTATGCACGAGCCCGAAGGGTGAGGGCATAGAATGTTGATCGAGGAGAAAGGAAAAGATGGATATCTTTGCACGAGTTGTGTAGGTAATTTTATTTTTCACCGAAGTCATGACCATTATGACTAATCTAATTCTATGGTGTTTGATGAGTTACAACAATAATCGGGTTTTATATAATTCAATCGCATATATCTATAATTAATAATAATAATTCAACCAGTGCAATAATGAAAATATTACTGCACGCCTTTACAGGTAAAATAAAGTGACAGGATATCTACATTATACGCACGGTGAAAAATAAAATTTATTATTGAGTTTAGTTTTATTTTCCTTGCTAAAATTCAGTGGAAGAAAAGGCTGTTAGTTATTGAAAATAGCATGGATGCCTAGCTATCATAGGGACTGTTCATTCACTAAAATTCTGCCGGCTGAATATTAAACCGATTTAATCTGCCGGTAAATAGTTTTTGAACGACAGCATAATACTGAAACCGACTGAAAATTCTGCCGAGTCTCATAGAACAATTAATCAGCATTTCTAAATCAATTCTGTCTTAATTCTTAGGAAATAATGTCAAGGAATTCAATCAGCTGAGTGATGTGATGAAGTAACTATTTCCCAGCAATTCGTCTTTCTCTTGAATTTTAACATTGTGTTATCAAAGGTTATGAGAACAGATTGGAAATCGTTATCTTTGAAATGAAACCTGTATCGTCTAGGGAAGGATAAACTCAACATCCGGGACGAATATTTTTATTAAGAGGAAACTCGTTCTGTTTGAGTGATTTCTACTCTATTAGAAGATTGTTTGTTTTTAAAATGAAAAAAAATCCAAGTCGGGAAATCCCTTCGGAACACATGTTCTAAATAGAAGAATGGATATTTCATACGAAATTGCTTGTCAAAGAATCAATAATCTTTGATTGATAATTCCAATGAAGAGCAAATCTTTCTCAGTGATAAAAAAACTCTGTTGTGATATTAGTAAAGATATGAAATCTCTGTTGTTGTTGTCTGTTGAGTTTTAAATGTAGACTGCAGTGAGCCTTCAAAAATAGTCAAAGCATTCTGCTCGAGTGCCAGGAATGGATCGGTTCAGCCGGGCATGTTGGTCCGATTCTGGTTCTCCCATGGTATTGGAGGTTGTTGTTGTGTGGAATGGAAGTCCGCCTCAAACCCACAAATTCTCTAATAGCATCAAACGGAATTGGGCAGGGATGGATCATGCGCGCCGAATAAACACACTCGAAACGTGAATACTGATATCAGACCACATTGTTAAATGAATTTCCGTGTGTGTTAATAAGGCACATATGATAGATTTTCCTATATAATCTGTGGGATTTCCGGCATTTTTTGTTTTTTTTTTGTTTTTTTTTTTTTTTTTTTAAGTTGATTCCCGAACGGAAAGGTTACTGAGTGATTATGAGAAGGATTATGAGATTAGAACCAAGATTCCGCATGATTTTCTTCTGACCTTTGTTTCATTCAGACGAAATTAGAACATATAAAATTTATTTATGTTTGTTTGCAAAAATATTTAGTTCTTCCAAGAGGCATGAGCCCCCTTATACATGCAGCAATAACAGACTATTTGTAGGTTGTTCCGCAATGCGTGCGCTTAGAAATCCACGGCGCAATGAATCAACACACATTCGTCACACATTGGAGGCGTAAAATATGTCGATATAATAATAAATCGTACACATTGCAAGAAAAAATGAGAATCACTATAGCATCGGAGTACATTTCAGGAATGATTTTAAAGATATGAAGTTCAGGGATTTACAGGTAAGGTTAGTTTCTGTATAAGTCGGATGAAGGGGAAAATCATGATCTATATACGACGTAAGTATTGTTTCAGGAATGATTGAGGTGGTAATGCTCCAGGAAAAAAGAGTTTCTTCTTCGAGACGTTTGACACACTGATTAAGATGCAGCGATTGCATTGGAACAGTAACGATATGTATTTTTTCGGAGACTTGGCATGTGAGTGTCTAAAGATGTGTCTCCGAAACTCATGATTGCCTTCTATTGCCTTCTCGAAAACTCATGATTTTTATGAGATTTTTCTCACATATTTCTCATGTAATTTCATGCGGATTTGGAACGTTTTCGGATGAAATATCTCATCAAATTTCATGAGATTCTCATGAATATCTCATTAATAAATTAACAGTCGTTTTTTTCATGCCTCTGAATTTATTTTGCTGATATTTAATTATTGAGGCCAGAGAGCATTCCCATGGCCACACTTACTATTTGTCAGTGTTTCTTACCATAAATAAACCTTGTTCTGGTATCATGATACTGAATTGTGATTGAAATATATACATCATATGTCTTAGGTTGTTTATACATATATGACTGTATATTTCGGGTATTGAACCAAAGATTTTGCAAAATCTTGCTATTGTAAGTAATGGTAATGACTTTCAAATTATGCTGTGGCTGCTGAGGGTATCGGTATGATATATTCGTAATTATATTTGTTCCTTTTATCCTTCATAGACAGGTTGTTAAACTTGTGAGGACTATATATCGATTGAATAAGCCTGTTCTTGGGGTGGGGACTATTTCCTTTCGGGCTAGGGGGGGGGGGCCAAATGGCCATAACCTTTATACTGATATAACTAATTTCCACAAAAACCTACATGAATGTTTCCATTGTTTCACTCATGATGTTCTCATCAAAGACATTCATGTGTACATCATAAGTTAAATATGTTTCTGATGTGAAAATATCATGAGGACTCATCATAATCTCATGTTTTCACGCATGTAAATTACATGTATGTCTTCTCATTTGGAATTTTTCGTGATGGTGGCCGTTTCTCTACTTACATTGTAGATGCCGATAATTGAGTAGTATCTTAATTGTTGTTTATTGCTAATTGTTAGTTGTTAATTATTGCTCATTGATGCTTGCTTGGAGGTCATGCTGAAAGTCAACGATGAGATTCTGATGAAGCAGAATATACAATAGCAGATTGATGATAATAAAAGCCTAAGTATTTTAACCATCGCCTCACTGGGGGATGAGTTTCGGCCACCTCTGATCTCCCAGACTTACATCAATTTTGCCGAGCCACACATCAGTCGAATGGGCATTGAAGGGAGATTAAGAAAACAGAATTATTTTTATTTTTATGGTCATCCCCGGGATGAGGTGAAGGTCAAAGGTAAAAAAAACGCCAATTTTCAACAAATTTCCATTACAGCAAAAGCAAGAACACTTTTCAGTGTGAACTCCGTCTTTTTATTTGGTCAAGCAGTCAATAATAAAATCAAAGTTACAGGAATTTTCGGACTCTTGGCCCATGTCAACTGTTGATGTTTGCATCACCCTTACGTGCATATCCAACCATTAAATAAGGCCATCACTGGTCACAGATCAGCAGTGATGGCCTTATTTAATGGTTGGATATACACGTAATGTAACGCTTCTTATTACGTCAAGGGCCTATCGAGAGCAAGAACAACCATCTTAGGTAGAAGCTACTGATATAATGGATGTCCGGTTACCCCGATACATTACATTCAATATTTAAATGACAATAACTGAAATCTTACACAGATATCGTCTGGTCATAACTATGACCTAAAGAGTTGCATTTACATAGACATGCACAGTACGTGCGAAGTCCATAGCTCGCCAAATGCCCTTCCTTAAGAGAGAAAACTGTCACTTCCAAGAATCATATCTCAGGCGATCTGGCGGTCTTCTTATACTCTGTGACCTTCTTAGCGTTAATGTCTCTCTCGAAATTTCTCGGTCCTCGTTCGTTGGTAATGCAGCACTGTGTCATCTGCCCCTTCCATAGGTTCAAGGAACGGAACTTCCTGTGTTCTTCGCAAATGGCGAGATGTTCTTCTGCACTCGGTGCCGTCTTCAAGTCTTACTTTAAAAGATCGTGGTTCATCCATCTTTCGAATTATCTTGCCTCTCGATTGTTCTCGTTCTTTTATCGTACCATGACTTCTGTTTCATTTTCATACTCTTTATGTTTGTTATATCGTTATCCATTCTATAATTTGGCGTTAAAAATGACTCTGTACACGGCAATTTAGTCTTAGATCTTCTTCCCATCAATCTTTTAGCCGGATTCTTGCCAATGCCCTCAGATGGAGTATTTCGCCAATTTAATAGTGAAATATATTCCGATTCACCATTATGTTTGTATTTATTGAATAGTCTTTATATAGTCTTAACTGCATTTTCAGCTTTTCTGTTTGACTGTGGATACCCCGGACTACTTGTTTTATGTTCAAATCCCCATTTTCTCGAAAATCTCTTAAAATCAGAATTATGAAATTGTGGTCCATTGTCACTTATCAAACAATCTGGAATACCCCAACGTGCGAACATTTCGGAAAACGCCTGTATGACACTGGAAGCTGTAGCACTTTTCAATCTCGTAACTTCAATAAAATTGCTGTAGTAGTCCACAACTACCAATAAATTTCTTCCATCCTAAATAACATAAATCTGCTCCGAGTTTCGACCAAGGGTCTATAGGAGAATTCATGTTGTATCTTAGGTTCTCGAGGAGGTTTGTTTAATACTTTTAGACACGATTCACATTGAGATAAAAGTTGTTTAACATCTGTCATTCCGGGCCAAAAAATTGCTTCTCGTATTCTTCGTGGAGTTGATTCATGTCGTCATTGGAGCTAGCTCATCTCGATAAGGATAATAAACTTGTATAGTTACGGGAAGCTGCCTTCTGTGATCAGGAAAACCATTTATAATTGTTTGTTTCCGGGTTTGTAAAGAATCGTCACTTTCAGTTGCTTCTCTGATGCGTACACGGTTGTCTGACCGAACCATTAAAGTAATTTACGGGTGGGTTTCAACAGAATTAATTATATTCACTTTATCACTGTCGTCGGAGGATCTTATTTGATTCACTGGTATTGCTCTTGATAATGTATCTGTATATTACAAATGAGCACCGCGTTACATAGCAGCGAACTTTCAGAGGAGTACTTTTGAAGTCGTAATAAGCAATCTTTGTAAACGCGCTGGTGAAGAATTTAATGGTTTCTTTTAAAAATTAAATTGATTCCTTAAAGTTGTACATTGATCCAGGATTGTACATTGATTAAGAGTTCGACCATAAATATAATCATTGAAAACCGTTCGCAAGCAAAATACGATTGCTAAGCTTTCCTTTTTCAATTTGAAGCATTTAGCGTTGGCTTTCTGCGTCGGATAGAGTCTTGATGCAGTATAAAGCGACCCGGTTTGGGACACATTTATGTCTGTAACATGGTTGCTCCTAAACAAAAATTGAGAACTGGGGGGGGGGGTCGCATTTGAATCGAGTTATTTTCTTGATTTATCATCATAGTACGTAATACAGGGGAATGTTGGGTTGGGGGTGCGAAGTCTTAATCGTCTGCTTCCTTCACTAGCAGTAAATGCCTTTTGTTGAGCCTTCTCCTCCAACAAATATTCTAATATTTTTCTGGGTTTAATAATTATCGCGCCACAATGGGGATGCGTCATATTCAGAATGTTTTGTTTTTAAAAGTAGTTTAAATTTTGCCAAATATTGCACGCATTCCCAAGAGAAAGGGATAAACGTCTTCAACTCCATGCAATATCTGTAGAAAGCAGGTTTGTTTTTAACCACAGCCTTTTAACACGAATCTGGTGATGCTTGTAGACACTTCATCAGTTGCTACTGGGTCCAATAAAAGGCACTTTGTCAATGCTATTAGAACGATTTTCCTTAGAATTTAATAACAACGATTTTCTTTTCACATTGATTTCAAAAAAAGAGGCCATATGCAAGTTTTTCTCATGATGTCTTTTTTTTTTCTTTTTTTTTTTACTGTTTTTTTTATAAAGCTCCTTTATTGTCTTTTTTCCTTTGCATCAACACAAGCCATAAAAATTAAGAATATCATCGGCTAATACAACCACTCCTGCTTTAATCCCTCTGCCAACTGATGTCTTTGTATATGGTCTTGCAAATATACTTCCGGACTTAGATGATAGTCCAAAATGGCATTCTCAAATAACGGAATCTTCCAAAGGGGGGAGTATTGAAAGTTGTAAGTATGGTAGCTGCTTTCTTTTCCGTCTAGTTTTATGTTTTTTTTGTTGTTTGTTGTGCCAAAAACCCATGCTTTACATCTAGTTTTCGCCATTTAATACTGAGCCTTTCAACAAAGTCTTGGTGAAAAATGTATCATCCAAAGTTGGAAAGCGGGGGGGAAGAAAAATCTTATCTCTACTATGGAGAAGAATCGCCTTATTAAGGGTTCCTTTGGGATCACGATTTATAACACTAGACGGAGGACGATTATCTTGTTTTGGTACTTAAGACCCATCGATGATAATATATTCGTTTCGGCTTCAGTTCACAGGGGTCAAAATTTCTTGTTCTTTCTAATTTCATTTAGTGTATCACGTCAATCTTTGTTTTTGTAACGCTTCAGGAACTCTTCGAGGTGGATGCTGAAAACAGGCGGTAATTTTAATTTTAGGTTATCCAATTTCTATGTTATATTCGCCTTCAATAAGTTCCAACTCGATCCTGCAAATACAGTATGGATACATAATCTTTAAAATCAATTCGGTATGTTGCTTTAATTGTTTGGAGAAACTTGAATACTCTTGACAAATACGTGGTTCGTTAATAATTTATTTAGCGCATCATTGTCCTTTATTTCTATAAGACCAAATCAAATTTGCATGATTGATGATCCAAATCTATAGAATGATATAATTTGTTCCTATTCTACCAAAATTAAATAACAAAACTGTTCTCTTTTTGACTTGGAGAACCTCTACTGGACTTTCAAATTGACGCTTCCGAATAATTGTAGGAACTTTCTTCTTACCATATCCTAGCAAAACATTGCTTCTTGGAGCCTCACAATATTCTTTAAATTCCAGTCTTGTGATGCCGCGGACGATAGACATGTAATGGTATGATGTTAACAATCTGCCCCACAATCAAGATGAAATCGAATATAATTACCACTTAATAATTTTAAAGTAATCAGTTTGTTCCGGTTTGAAAGATATACATATGTTGATAATCTGACATTAAAGATTTGGGCTACATCATTGACTTTTCCCTTTTGTAACAGTGTGTTGTATGAATCTTTCTTGGATATTTATTTTTGATATTGGAACAACACATATGAAAATGGTTGAAATTCACCACAGCGTGAACGAGTTTTCTTACCCAAGCTCGAACATTCTTCCTTGCGTCTTTTAAAGTCGCGGTTATTTTTATCACAGAATTTGCACTTCACTGCCTTGGTTGATAGTTTTAGGTCGTTGTTTTCTGTTATCATTGTAATTTGATCTATAATTCCAATTTTCTTTTTTATGGTCATAATTGAAAGATGTTCATTGTTTTGATACCAATTTAGACAGTTCTTTAACTTGGTAAGATGAGAAGTTCAGCGGCTCTACAAATTTCCAGAGTTTTGTCGAGAGTCAATCCACTTTCACGAAGGAAGGTCTTTCTCTTATTCTGTCTATTTTGTATGCCAATAAATATGATTCGGTCACGTAAAAGTTCGGTCAGCTGTAACCGATTCATAAACACTCCGATGGAACGTTGCAAATTTGTCTTTAATGTTGTGACATAATGCTCAAAAGATCTCACTGGGATTTTGACATCCTTGGTCGAATTGAATTTACTTTCTTTCAAATATGTTTATGTTACATTTCGTGGCTGACAATAACTTTCAAATTGATCCAAAACAATCTATAAATATTGTACTGATCTTTGGGATCTGCCCACTTAAATGTAAGATATACATCATGAGCTTCTTGCCCAATTACTGTCAGTAGAGTGGATGCTTGAACTATATCATCTTCTTTATTTGTCTTCGTTGCAACCAAATAGCATAAAAATCTTTCCTTCCATGCTTTCCATTTCTCAGATGCATCCTGTTCATGTATGTGAAACGGTAGTGGCGACGGAAGAGACGACATAGCCATTGTGATAAAGCTGCCACCATGTAACGCTCCATAATACGTCAAGGGCTTATCGAGAGCGAGAACAACCATCTTAGGTAGAAGCTACTGATATGATGCATGTCCGCTTACCCCGATACATTACATTCAATATTTAAATGACAATAACTGAAATCTTACACAGATATCGTCTGGTCATAACTATGACCGAAACAGTTGCATTTACATAGACATGCACAGTACGTGCGAAGTCCATAGCTCGCCACACGTAAGGGTGATGCAAACATCAACAGTTGACAAGGGCCAAGAGTCCGAAAATTCCTGTAACTTTGATTTTATTATTGACTGCTTGACCAAATAAAAAGACGGAGTTCACATTGAAAAGTGTTCTTGCTTTTGCTGTTATCAAATGAAACACCCGAACCGACTGGTCAAATATGTAAATTTCCATTAGATCATAATTAAAAATGGAATATGATAACAAAATGCAATAAACCAATCACTGCTCGAAAGATCTGGTCAAGGTGATCAATAAAATGATGATGAGGTCAAAGGTCAAATAATTCAAACTTTCAGTTCAAATTAAATAGAACTAAGTTTCTGCAGGTGAAGAAACAGTCCAATTCGGTGAACCTTTATCAAGACAAGAGGCTAAAGCTACGTTCACACATGAGAGCTGAGACCTGAGACTCAGGTAATCATCCAATCAAACGGCAAGATTATAGTTTCCGTCGTCCATTTCAAACGTCAATCAAAATTATGCTGCGACTAACTCCACGTAGTCTGAACAGTCCTGAGACATGGCTGAGACCCACTAACTTCGTCCGTTGTCGTTTGTGCGGGGCGACCCGGGGGAGGCTCACCACGTTTGCTGAGAAGTTCTGTGATAGTCGTGAGATGTGGAACGGTTCCTGAGACAAGATTTCTCTCAAGTTTCTGAGAGAAGCCTGTGTGAGACAAATAACTCCACGATCATTGTCTCAAGTTTGGTGAACAACCCTGAGACCTTCGACTGAGACAACGACCTGGTGTCCCTACAGCAAATGCTGTACGCGTTTCAACTTTTCTGAGACTTCCTTGTTATCAACATCCAACTGGAATGTGTATTCGACGCTCATTTATTTTGTACACATATACGCGAAATAGTATTTGTGCTCATGTGTTTCTGTTGGTTGCACAAGTCAATTCAGTCTAAACTAGTGATTCATTTGATGACATTTGCGATATTAATTATACTTGTAAATATTGTCAAGTTTTGATTCTTTCAGAAATCTGAATTTGCGATGAATCAGACAGAAACATAATGAGGCACGTATAGGCTACTTTAACTTGATTGATGAAATTAGTTTTCAGCTATATCATGGTGGCCATGTTTTTTTATTACCAAAAGCGGGACACTAAATAGTAAGTAGAAAAGTATGGAAAACAGCGGACTTGCATGTACAAGTTCGTAAAGATACGCAATAGTCAACTTAATGTCAATGCGTTGAATCACGATGCGCATAAAATTTCAACAAGCAGGAATCTTTTAATTAAGATTTCTTCGGTAAGTTTATTCCCACATACATGCCGAATGAAACCAGTGTTGTCAATTCAGTTTTTCAAGAAACACATTTAACCGAGTTTGCCGGAAATTAACCAAGTTAAGTTTAACTCGCTATCCTGAGCTTTATAACTCAGTAAAATATTCCAACAATACTCGGTTAAATCAGTTACAAAGGAAAAATACACCAGGGTAAATCCAATTTATTCCACAACATTTCTGTCTTTTCAACTTTGGGTCTCAGATTTCCGTGAAAATTTGCATATATACTCATTTTTTTACGCTGAACACGAAAATCTTAGTGGCGACCACACCAAATAAAAACTTTTCACAGAAATCTATCACTTCTAAAATGCCATTTTTTTCTACATCCTGGTCAGAGGACGACAAACACTAACAAACGACAAGACACAACAAAACCGACAATATACAAATACACGATAACAAAAAACTAACATGACAGCACAAAAATACACAAAAGACAAAACAAGGACCACAAACTAATAAAACAAAAACAACCAATAAAACAAACACCAAACCAAAACAAATTATAAACCAAAAAACCCACAAAAACACAAATTGTACCAAAAACAAATTGTAACTATACAACACAAACAAACAAACATACAAAGACAAAAAACAACCAATCACAAGACAAGTTCCAAAATTGATCTCGGGTTCTGATAGGATGTCGAACAGGGAAAAAACTTATTCGGTTTCTTGCAATTTGGTGTTGCTGATGAGACTGGGAACCCCCCCCCCCTTAGGTATGAATGCTTGCCTCGTAAAAACGTAAGAAGACCAAAAAATGTAATGTATTTGCATATAATGTCCTTTTGACCCCCCCGTGACCCGCCATGTCCTCTGACCGAGATTTTTTTAAGGGTTCTCGGTCAGAGAGGACTAACTGATGTCGGCGGGAAAACGAAAAATCTTCAGCTTCTGCATTTGGGTTCATGAGGTAGATGGGAACTTGGACCGGTAATACTTGGAATGCCGTATGAACGTAGTTTGACGCGACGTAGTGATCTAAACATGTTAATTTACATACATATATAATTGTTCCTTTGACGAGAGAACCTTGTTAGGCCTATTCTGACTGAGATCTTCAATTTTAACGTTGTCCTTCTGACCGAGATTTTTTAGGGTCTCGGTCAGAGGATATTTCGTGGTTTTTTGCGAGATTTTGCTGGGTTAAGTTTTTTAACTACATGAAATGAAAATACTTATTTTGCATAGATGTTTAAGAGCATGGATCCTTCTTATATGCTGTGAATGAATTGGATATTTCATCGATTTTCTGACCAAAATTTCTGGTTTCAGCATCCAAATTGAAAATTTTTGGGGGAATATTCAAATACTCTGGTCGAACGAATAAACGGATATAAAATATATTTTTAAATCAATATTGCTCACTTGTAATCGGCATCAATAACTGATAATTTTCTTACGGATTTATAACTAGCACACTAGAGGATTCGTTTGGTGCAAAAGTTTGATGAAAAAATCAATATTCGTCGAGAAAAGGTACCTCGGTCAGAGGACAGAAAACGTCTCGGTCAGAGGACATTTTTTTCATTGGACAATGGAAACCCAGTGAAAATTCAATAAATAATATTAATTACAATATTTAAAATTAAACTGTCTTAAAGAGCTGATCTTCTTCTTTCAGATGATATAAATATTAATGGGTGTATTTGAATGTAGCTGATCAAAAATTAGTGTTGAAGTGAGAGTACTGCAACTTTGGACATGCTTTTTTGGTCTTTTTTCAGCAAAAAACGGCATCTTGTGAAGAAAGTCTTGGCTTTGTGACTTTTTAAAAACCATGCCATAATAGATGAGATCTTTACGGTTCGATCAAAAAAAAAACTATTGAAATCGGTTCAGAAATATGGATTTTACAAATCAAAGACACATTTTCGTCAAATGTTGTGGATTAAATTGGATTTACCCACCAGTAGGCCGAAACTCAAAATTGGGCAGACACTTGTAT
>CAJQUW010004798.1:0-14550 GCA_907163375.1 Prostheceraeus crozeri
CACAAAAGTCATGAATTCAAATTTCACATTGTATACCATGTATATAAGACTGATATCTTTGATAATGCCCAGAAATTCATTAACGGCCCGGAAATTCATTAACGGCCCGGAAAATTCATGGCCTGGAAATGAAACCATAGAAATATTTCGCAACATAGCATACAATGATTATGACATCTACATTTTTCGGGCTGTCAATGGCAAATTGTCGGGCCGCTAACGCGGCCCTCTAATTTGCCATTGACGCCCTCAAAACATAGCTGTCATCATATCATTAACATAGGAAATAAGGGAGTAGACAAGAAATCTAGTAAAAAGTAAAAACTATGTTAACAAATTTCAGTAGAGAAAAGGAGGAATAGAAATATGCGACATATAGTATTGGACTACATTTTACCAATAGCAATAGTAATTGATCTGACTAGAAATATCACCATCAAAATATTCAAAATGCATAATATGCATGCAAAAGTAGAAAAGGAAGGTAAAACCTTCAATCTGATGATGGTTGCCGAATAGCAACCAACATTAATTATATCATAATTAAAGTAAAACATCACTAAAACCTTGGCTCATCCTCAACCATTAAATATAACATATGACTACCCAAGACATCTTCAATCATAAAATTGATCAGCCTTGGCCCATGAGCTGGTAAAAGTGGAAATTTAAAGAGTAATTGTTGGTTGGATTTTCCCTGATCTACAACACCATAAAATAGGACCAATTGATTTGACTTACCATGCATTGTACTTTGCAAATACTCACGGTTATCATCATATCTCTTTATGCATGAAAACGGTTTGATAAAAGAGCTGACAATAAATCACCTTGTGGCAAGAATCTACAACTGTTGCATGTTTCAGCAATTTTTCGTTCCTTCTAAAGATCTAGCAATCGGTGTATCAACAAACAACTGTAGTCCATTCTAATTTCGCTAACTAAAATAGAGCAAAAAGTTGTGTTTCTATGATATACCCATTTGTCCGGGAGCTGCTGACACTTTCTTCCTGAATTCGCGCACAAAGGGCTTAATAGCATGGATTTGTAGATCTTGAAACGCTGAATACAAAAATCAAATTCTTGAGTGTCACAGGCAGTCGCTTTCGGTTATAGGTAAGGCTAAAGGATTCCCATTGGAATCCAATGGTAAAATTCAAGAAATATCTATGGATTCTGAAACATTTGGCAATTTACTTGCATCTTCTTTTGCAGAAAAGAAGCTATTTATCAGAATGCCATGAAATTTGAAACATGATTGAGTTCAGAACATCAACTTCGATATAAAAGTTGAAGTGAGTCACATGATTCAGCATTTGAAGTTTGAGAGCCTGTATAAAATGAGTAAATTTCATGTTTTGAGAAAAATTTCATATTTTGGAGATTTTACTCATTTTGTAGAGGCTCTCAGACATCAAATATTGAATCATGTGACTCACTTCAACTTTTATATCGAAGTTGATGTTCTGAACTTAATCATGTTCGAAATTTCATGGCATTCTGATAAATGGTTTCTTTTCTGAAAAAGAGAATGTACGAAAATTACCAAGTGCTTCACAATCCATAGATATTTCTTGAATTTTACCATTGGACTCCAATGGGAATCCTTTAACCTTGCCTTTAATCGAAAGCGACTGCCTGTGACACTCAAGAATTTGATTTTTGTATTCAGCGTTTCAAGATCTACAAATCCATGCTATTAAGCCCTTTGTGCACGAATTCAGGAAGAAAGTGTCAGCAACTCCCGTCCTAAATGTCCACTTCTACATCATTCCTGCATTCACCTTCTACAGATATCCGCTGAACCTTATACAGATATCCTGCAGTATCGCATTTCTGATGTGAAATTTGATCCAACGTAGCAGTTGTGCATGATGACAGGTGAGTTCACCTCACAGAATTTGTTTTATCGCTTTCATGAGAGCTATTTCAACTGCGAATCAATGACGTCTCCCTGATCTATCACCGTCATTAATTACTTCATTTACACAGCAAACAGCCAGTTAATCACCGCAATGATTACTCAAACGTATTTCATATTTTTCAAATGCATAATTGGAAGACTGAAATTTGAAAGAGTTGATTTTGTACTTGCATGAGGATAGAATTCACAACATCTATTCTCAAGGCTGTTTGAATCATTAATTTACCTGTTTCAGATATTGGTGCAAGAATTATGTTTTCTACTGATTCCTGGGCTTTAGAAGACTTCGTATTTCCTCCTCTGTGGGAAATGAATTTTCAATATTGTATGCGATGACCTTATCTGGCTCATATTGAAATGCATCGATTATTGATAGATTGTATTGATTATGGTGCAGCCGAAATGCACCAATAACGCAACATTTAACAATAATGTAACAACAGACTCGGCCATTTTTCTTCTTCAAATTCTTGATCCACTGAGATGTATTGCCTTGTCTGCGTGTATGAATCAAGAAATGATTTTCCTCAATATTGATGGTCGATCATGACCAGAACTAGTCTCGAGGGGCAAGTCAAAAAGAGACGAATGTCTATGTCTCTCACTTGCTAATATTGCATACAATGGCTGGGATAGGATTGTGTCCGCTCTACTAACTCACACCAGAGTTGGAAGTGGGTGAACGAAACTTTACCCATGACCCACCTGACCCACGGAATATGTGACCCACGACCCACCTGACCCACCGACTTTTCACGAAAACATGACCCACGACCCACTTCTAACTCTAACTCACACCCAAAAGCCATCCTCTTTACATCTCAGTAGGTACCGCTGTCTACACGAATTGAAACCACAAGAAGCTGGGCAACTCTATCTTGTGCACAAAGGATATGTCTTGTTTTACTCGGTAAGCCCAGACCTACCTGCTTATGATAACTCATATTGCTCTAATCGTAGGCCCTTTGTACGCAACATAGTTGGAGGTGCGAATCTAAGAATAGCTCCTTAATGCACCAACCAGTCGTAAGTAAAATATAAAGCTGATGCAAATGTTCTATGATAATCTGATTCCAACGCCCCAAATTTCTCAGATCGTACCAACATTCGGAGCCTAGAGTATAAGTAATTTTCAGTAAGCAAGCAATTCAGTCCAGCATTTGATTAAATCCCCATTGTGCAACAATTTCAATGCCTCGAGGTGAATCACAGTTGGAATTGTTACTAAAGTATGAGAAATGCAAATTTTGGGAAATGTGCACGAATTTGACTGATCATGATAGCAATACAGAATACAGAATAGTACTCCACAAATCATCCATGTTATAACAATTCTTTGAGAGGTAATATGATTTGTTAAATTAACATTCGATCGGTTACCATTAACCAAAAGCTCAGCTTTATTACAATAAAATTATTATCTTAAGCGTGATTATGTCACAAACTGCCACTGAAACAGGAAAACATCGTAATCAAAGAAGCTGATCACAATGAACATCAAAAGATGTAAATGGGTCCAAATCACTATTCAGATTCAAGGAATGACAATAAGCTCTCAATAAGATTTCAACTTTTCCTTGAAGATTTGCTGGGACTTATGCAACATAAGTTGCAGTTTAGATATCTCCTCTGTCATCACTTAATTTTTTCCCGCTGAATTAAGATGCTTGATAGCAAATGTTTCATTCTCCTGTTGAACAACGTGTTTACTACTTATAAGAGCTCCAGTCAGTAGTAAATGAGAATATTTGCAAAAATGAGCGCTTTTTTAAAAACTGCTCAAATAATTTTGCACCGCAGGAATGATCTCCGTAGAAAACTGAATCTCTTGATATAAAAATTTTCACTATACAGATACTTGTTTGAGTCGACACTCTTCCCACTATACTTATTCTATGATTCGAGGTCCTCTATCGCTCTTGATTAACGGCTTGGTTTCGAAGTTTTCTAGCCTACTTTGGGAGCGTGCGGTTTACAGTGTATCGCGGAAGAACAATTTCTGTTGTCATACATATACTGCTATCTTTATGAAAATTAATTCCCATCTGAATCACTTGATGGAAAACTTTGCAAAAAATCATGAAAAATCGTGAAATTTGAGAATATGCGTGACCTATGTCAATGTCACATGCACACGCCATGCACAAATTAAAAGACGACAATTTCTTGATATGCGAGGTTATATGGAATATACACATGCTTGTAAACAAAGATTTGGCATATTTGGTTTGCTGCTACACTGTAAACTGTAAACCGCAAATATCCGTTGAAAATAACAGCTAAAATTATCTTCACGGCGTTTTTACAGTCTGAACTGAAAATATCCGTAAAAGCAGACGTTATTTTATCTGATACGAGCGGATTTTGAGTGTTACGTCATCACTCATTAAATAGTGACGTCATCTTTTTAAAAAGTCTTTAACAGTTTACAAGCGCAGCTATTTCCTTTTTAGGGGGAGGGGTGGCGGCAAAGTGAGCATTTATTTGCTGTATTGTTATCCCAAATGAGTGTTCTGTGGTCAAGCTTCAAAGAAACACTGTTGTGAATTGTAGATCGCCCGTGCATTTTGCAAATCATAGAATGGTAATGATTCATTTGCAGACGCCTTGGCAAGACCAAAATATGTCTTCTTCTTTTGCCTATAAATTTACTATTCATTTCCCCAAAAATATAGAAGGAGATGCTAAAAGTTGACATATTGTAATAACGGAGTACATTAATTTCAACAAAAATTAACAGCCCTTTATCGGCGGCATCGACTGACAATCGGTAAATCAAATGAACTGGTGAATTCCATACTTTATGCTTGATAAGAAGATTTACGAAGTAAAAATTCAGCTCTAAAATGTTTCCAAGACGAATTTCAATTGCAGCGAAGAAGACAGTTGTCATGTTATCTTCCAATTCTGCAATACTAAGATCAATGGGAAATGAAAAGTACAAATATCAAGTAAGAGGAGCAGGGAAAGACAGTAAAGAGCTTATTTTTGTCTGTTAAGGAATATTATGGTCTGGCACTAATGAGGACACCAAAACATAAAAATGAGACACTTGAGGGTTGAAAATCATCAAGAGAAGTAGAGATATCAATTTCAACATCAATTCTCAAGTCGAGAATTGTTTCTTCCGATCTTGTGGCCAATAAATTTTCCATCATTAATTTGAAGCAGAAATTAAATGCAGCAATGTGTTCATAAACTAATATTCAATTTATTGTTTTGCGATGTGATTTGAACTTGCTCATTATAAATGCTGATTTCATATAAGGGTTGACAAAAAATGCACATTCTGAAACGATTGGTTTGTGGGGATCACGTTCAGCGTTTTTATCAAATACAGATTGTTTCATAAAAAATGGATCACTCTTAAACATCGCCTTAACTTCAACTTTGTCTAACTCCGCCAAACTTGAACGAATTTCTCTGAAATTTGGAAGATATGTCAGTTCTGCTTACTTATATCATTGTTGGAAATTTCAAGCATGAATATTGAGTTGTTTTCCTGTTATAGATAAAAAAGTAGTAGATAATTTGATCTTCATTTAGCAATGTTACACAAAATCATACCTCACTCTTATAAAATTGCATTTGTTTCCTTTGTTATGTAATATGTTGTTCTACAAGCCAACAGCTATCAAGCAAAACAAAAATAAAGAAAATCGGTCAATCAGGGCCAGTAGAGCACCATTATTCATCAACAATAATGTAACTGCTACATGTGATTAACTGGACTTCATGTTCCATAGCTTCCTGACTTCGTTGCGGTGGTGTTGGCAGCATTCCTGATTGGTTTCAGCTAGAAATCTATCTCTTATCGGTTGAAAACAATACAAAGCACAAATGAACAATAACGAGATCGCATTCACAAAAGGCAAAGTGTCAGCCTTGATAGAACTAGGGTTTTCTTTGCGAGCTACAAGCAAGCGACTAAATGTCCCTCACACAAATGTGCATCGATGGCATAATGATGATTTTCGTCACTCTCGTAAAGAGGGCTCTGGCCGTCCACGCAAAACATCCAAACGTAGAGACCGCCTAATTTTGAGATTTGTTAAGGTTGATCCAAGGATCTCTCGTTAACTGAGATGGCATGCACTAGACCTCGTCTATTTCTAAGTCCACTATTCGTAGAAGACTTATTGAGTCGAGATTTTCAAGAGCTTGTAAGAGGCCCTCTCAGATCGAATTATCAGATCAGCATACAAAAAGACGTCTCAGATGGGCAATGAGTCATTGTCACTGGCGAAATCAATGGGATCGGGTTGTCTGGTCTGATGAGGCATCAGTCCGTCTGAAGTATAGTGATGGTCGATTGAGATTATGGATAAAATCTGATCAGGAAATTCCGAGACATTTACATCGTCCCCGGGTACAAGGTGGTGCGACTCTACTGATTTGGGCTGGCATTTGGACCAATGGCCGCTCTGAACTTCACATACAGCAAGGAACCATGAATTCTGAACACTATGTGAATGTTTTACGAATGAACATTGGCCAAATAACAGATCAACTTGGTGATCCATCGACTTGGTTATTTATGGATGATAGTGTCACAGGAGTAGTAGAGTCAACTTATGCAAGTCTCAATTAGGGCTTAGGACATTATCTTGGCCAGCTCGTTCTCCTGATGTGAATCCCATAGAAAATGTATGGAGTATTCTAAAACGTAACGTTCGTCGTTCACTGCTACCTACAGATGGCGTATCACAACTTACGTCACTGTTAAAAAGAGCCGTGAGAAAGTTAGATCAGTCAAAAATCAACGATATCATCGAATCAATGCCCTAGAACGAATTGGTAATGCAATTGACAATAAGGGTAGGCCAACACAAAATATTAGCTTCTTAAAACCGTTAACTGTATCATAGCTTATCAGATTATATAAGGACATTTAAATATATTAGGGACATGAAATAACATGAAAAATGCTTTCTGTATCATACTTATGTTTTATTTAGTCAAATTTTAGGATGATCCACTTTTTATGAAACAGACTGTATTATTCCAATTAAATTATCAAGACAACAATTGTTGATCAATATTAAAATAGCTTTTGACGTCACTTCCATTTACCGAGTGATTATAATAATTTCCATAAATATGAAACTTGGGACATATTATTTCAAATTGCATTTTTTTATTATTATTGAATAGATCTTTATTTAGTTTTAAGGTTGTTTCTATGATGATGGTGAATTCTCCATGGTAGTGAATATGAAACAAGGCCTTTCTTAATGCATCAGTTGATTTCTTTTGAATTTCATTGTCTGAATATAGAATTCAAGTACTAGTAGTATGACAAGCATTTTGTCATTAGAAAACCGTCTAAAATAGTCATTATGCGACAAAGACAAACCACTCGACTTTTGTCAACTCTTTCGGTGGGGAAGACATTGCCTAAATTAGAAGAATTCAAGATCTCATCAAAGAATTCGATGAAAGATGTGAGACGGTGACACTAAAGGACTCTCCGAATTCAAGGTATTATTCACTGTGGGGCTTTGACTGCACACCTGCTTCCTACACTGCACGCCTGTTGCCTTCATTGCATGCCTGCTTCCTACACTGCACGCCTGTTGCCTTCATTGCATGCCTGCTCCCTTCACTGCACGCCTGCTCCCTTCATTGCACGCCTGCTCCCTTCATTGCACGCCTGCTCCCTTCATTGCACGCCTGCTCCCTTCATTGCACGCCTGCTCCCTTCACTGCACGCCTGCTCCCTTCACTGCACGCCTGCTCCCTTCATTGCACGCCTGCTCCCTTCATTGCACGCCTGCTCCCTTCATTGCACGCCTGCTCCCTTCATTGCACGCCTGCTCCCTTCACTGCACGCCTGCTCCCTTCATTGCATGCCTGCTCCCTTCATTCCATGCCTGCTTCCTACACTGCACGCCTGTTGCCTTCATTGCACGCCTGCTCCCTTCAATGCACGCCTGCTCCCTTCACTGCACACCTACTCACTTCATTGCATGCCTGCTCCCTTCACTGCATGCCTGCTTCCTACACTGCACGCCTGTTGCCTTCATTGCATGCCTGCTTCCTACACTGCACGCCTGTTGCCTTCATTGCACGCCTGCTCCCTTCAATGCACGCCTGCTCCCTTCATTGCACGCCTGCTCCCTTCATTGCACGCCTGCTCCCTTCACTGCATGCCTGCTTCCTACACTGCACGCCTGTTGCCTTCATTGATGCTGCTTCTACACTGACGCCTGTTGCTTCTCATTGCACGCCTGCTCCCTTCAATGCACGCCTGCTCCCTTCAATGCACGCCTGCTCCCTTCAATGCACGCCTGCTCCCTTCACTGCATGCCTGCTTCCTACACTGCACGCCTGTTGCCTTCATTGCACGCCTGCTCCCTTCACTGCATGCCTCCTCCCTTCATTGCACGCCTGCTCCCTTCACTGCATGCCTGCTCCCTTCCTACACTGCACACCTGCTTCCTTCAATGCACGCCTGTTCCCTTCATTGCACGCCTGCTCCCTTCACTGCATGCCTGCTCCCTTCACTGCACGCCTGCTCCCTTCACTGCACACCTACTCACTTCACTGCATGCCTGCTCCCTTCACTGCACACCTACTCACTTCACTGCACGCCTGCTCCCTTCATTGCACGCCTGCTCCCTTCACTGCATGCCTGCTCCCTTCAATGCACGCCTGCTCCCTTCATTGCACGCCTGCTTCCTTCAATGCACGCCTGCTCCCTTCATTGCACGCACTGGCTCCTTCACTGCACGCCAAGTTCCCTTCATTGACAGCCTAGCTCCTTGTATAAGGCATTGCTGCTCCCTTCATTGCACGCTGCTCCTTCACTGCATGCCTTGTTCCCTTCCTACATGCCACCTGCTCCTTCTATGCACGCCGCTCCCTTCATTACAGCTGCTCTTCACTGTCTATGCCTGCTCCCTTCACTGACGCCTTTGCTCCCTTCATTTGCACACCTGTCCTTCATTGCACGCCTGCTCCCTTCATTGCACGCTGCCTCCCTTCTGCACGCCGTGCTCCCTATTTCATTGCAATCCTGCTCCTTTCTACACTGCACACCAGCTCCCTTCATTTGCACGCCTGCTACCGTCATTGCACGCCTGTTCCCTTCATTGACATGCCTGCTCCCCTAGCACAGAACGCTGCTCCCTTCATGCACGGCTTGGCTCCCTTCAAAGCACGGGGGGGGGGCTGCTCCCTTCAATGCACGCCTGCTCCCTTCACTGCACACCTGCTTCCTTCAATGCACACCTGCTTCCTTCAATGCACGCCTGTTCCCTTCAATGCACGCCTGTTCCCTTCAATGCACACCTGCTTCCTTCAATGCGCACCTGCTCCCTTCACTGCATGCCTGCTCCCTTCATTGCACGCCTGCTCCCTTCACTGCACGCCTGCTCCCTTCATTGCACGCCTGTTGCCTTCATTGCACGCCTGCTCACTTCACTGCACGCCTGTTGCCTTCATTGCATGCCTGCTTCCTTCAATGCACGCCTGCTCCCTTCACTGCACGCCTGCTCCCTTCACTGCACGCCTGCTCCCTTATGAGATAGACGCCTGCTCCATTCATTAGCACGCCTGCTCCCTCACTGCTCACGCTCTGCCCCTTCAATGCACGCCTGCTCTTCAATGCACACACTACTCATTCATGCACGCGCTGTGTCCTTCACTAGCACCCTACTCACTTTTCAATGGCACGCCTGCTCCCTTCACTGCATGCCTGCTCCTTCATTGCCGCCCTTGCTCTCTTCAATGACGCCTGCACTCCCTTCATTGCCCGCTGTTGCCTTCAATTGCACCGCCCTGCTTCTTCATGCTCACGCCTGTTCCCTTTCACTGCACCACGCTGCTTCATTCAATGCACCGCCTGCTCCTTCATGCACGCCTGCTCCCGATCATTGCAACGCCTGCTCACACTTCATTGCACGCTGCTCCATACATGGCACGCCTGCTCCCTTCATTGCACGCCTGTTCCCTTCACTGCACGCCTGCTCCCTTCACTGCACGCCTGCTCCCTTAATCATGCACGACCGATCCCTTCATTGCAGCCTTGCTACCGCCTGATAGATTTGCACGCACTGCTCCCTTCAATGCACGCCTGTCCTTCACTGCACGCTGCTCCCTTCAATGAACACCTACTCACAGAGATAGATCTGCACGCTGCTCCTTTACTGCACGCCTCGCTCCTTCATTGCTCACGCCTGCTCCTTCCACTGCACGCCTGCTCCCTTCACTGCACGCCTGCTCCATTCACTGCACGCCTGCTCCCTTCATTGCACCGCCTGTCCCTTCAGATGCACGCTGCTCCTTCATGCACGCTGCTCCCTTCATTGCCGCCTGCTCCCCTTCATTGCCACACCTGCTCCACTTCACTGCACTCACGCTGTTGCCTTCATGGCACGCTGCTCCTTTCATGCTCCGTCTGTCCCTTACTGCACGCCTGCCCTCCTTCATTGCACGCCTGTTGCCTTACTGCACGCATGCTCCCTTCAACTGCACGACTGCTCCCTTAACTGCATGCCTGACTCTCCTTCATTGCACGCCGCTCACTTACTGCACGCGCTCCCTTCACTGCACGCTGCTCCACTTCACTGCACGCTCCTGCTTCCTTCAAGCACGCCTGCTCCTTCACTTCACGCCGTTCCCTTCTTGCACGCTGCTCCCTTCATTGAAGTCTGCAGACCCTTCACTGCTGCTCTGCTCCCTTCCCATGCATGCCTGCCTCACTTCACTGCACGCTGCTCCCTTCATTGCACACTCTGCTCCTTCATGCACGCCTGCTCCTTCACTGACGCCTGCTCCCTTCACTGCCCTTGCCCGGCTCCTTCATGCACGCCGCTACCTTCCATTGCACGCTATAATGCACCTTCACTGCATCGCCTGCTCCTTAACGGCACGTCCTGCTCCTTCATGGCACGCTTGCTCCCTTCATGCATGGCTGCTCCCTTCATGCACGCACTGCTCCCTTCACTGCGACGCTGCTCCCTTCAGATGCTCACACCTGCTTCTTCTCAATGCAACCTGCTTCCTTCAATGCACGCGCCTGCTCCTTTCATTTGCACGCCTGCTCCTTCATTGCACGCCTGCTCCCTCACTGCACGCCTGTCCCTTCATTGACGCTGCTCCCTTCAGTTGTCAACGCCTGTTCCTCACTGGCAAGCACTGTCCCTACACTGCACGCTGCTCCTTCTCATTGCACGCACTGCTCCCTTCACGCACGGCCTGCTCCTTCATCTGCACGCTGCACCTTCAATGCACACTGATTCCTTCAATGCACACCTGCCTTCTTCAATGCACACCTATCCGCCTTCATTGCACGCGGCTCCCTTCATTGCACGCCTGTCCCTTTGTCATTGCCACGCCTGTTCCCTTCATTGCACGCTGCTCCTTCACTGCACGCCTGCTCCCTTCATTGCACGCCTGTTGCCTTCACTGCACGCCTGCTCCCTTCACTGCACGCCTGCTCCCTTCACTGCATGCCTGCTCCCTTCATTGCACGCCTGCTCACTTCACTGCACGCCTGCTCCCTTCACTGCACGCCTGCTCCCTTCAATGCCACTGCTTCCTTCAATGCAACCTGCTTCCTTCAATGCACAACTACTACCTTCATGTGCACGCTTGCTCCTGACAATTGCACGCTGCTCCCTTCTATTGCACGCCTGCTCACTTCATTGCACGCCTGCTCCCTTCACTGCACGCCTGCTCCTGCATTGCACGCTGCTCCTTCATTGCACGCCTGTTCCCTTCTCTGACATCGCCTGCTCCCTTCACTGCCGCCAAGCTCCCTTTCATTGCACGCCCTGCTCCTTTTCAACTGCACGTCATGCGCCCTTGATTGCACGCCTGCTTCCTACACTGACGCCTGCTCCCTGTTCATTTGCACGCCTGCTCCCTTCATGCACGCTGCTCACTTCACTGGCATGCCTAGCTCCCTTCATGCTCGCCTGTCCTTTCATTGCATGCCTGCTCCTACCCTGCACGCTGCTCCCTTCATTGCACACCTACTGTCATTTCACTGCACGACACTGCTCCTTTCAATGCACGCAGAGAGTCTCCTTTCAATGCAGCCTGGCTTCTACACTGCACGCCGCTGTTTTAGAGGACAGCAATGGCTATGTAAATGTAAATGGCAGCAGTGACTGATAGTCATTGCTGTCCGAATTCAAAAGATGCCCCTAGTTGTATTGTAATGTGATTCTATGGTAAAATCATTGCGGTCATGATTACAATTATGATACATAGAGAGCATGCAACACATAGATATCATACTACAATGAGGTCGTTGAGCTAAAAGATCATGAAAGATGTTCGGTGCCGTTTAGCGCACACTCAATTGGTTGTGATACATCAACAGCTCTATACTGAACAGCCTTATTCTCACAGTCACGGAGAAGAGTTGACTGCTATACCTTTGAGAGATCATCGTACCCTTGTTTGGCTGTCCTGGAGCTCTAGTCGTGGTGCTGATGGTCCATCCATGATTGTCTCCTCTGAAATGAGACTTTTCAAGTGCAAATTCTGAGTTTTGAATGAACATGGTAAGCAATTCACTTATTAACAAAATACACAAAATACACCAGAACTACTCACTAGGTATTTCTTTGACATGGGCAACAACAATAAGAGAATAGAACGTACACCCCCCCCCCCCCCCCCCCCCCCCCCCCCTTCATGAAGGCCGGCCCCTGTTTTCCTTATGATCGACCGAATTTGTGGACTTTTTCCGCAGTGTTTCACAAATCTTCACTGATGTGAAAAAGTTCAGCCCATTTAGAAACGAGATGAATTCGCTTTTAGTTGACTGGAAGAGGAGCTTCTCATTCAAGTAATACTGCAGTCTTCCAATACTGAACTCGACCTTCTCCTGACAAACTACGCAGCTATCGAACAATGACAGACGTTTCAAGACAATGCCAAGGATACCAGCTTTGTGATTGATGCCATCTTCTTCCTAAAACCTTAACCTGTTAATGACGAGGTCATCATTCAGAAGTTAGCGGTTCTATAGGCATCGCACGAGCTCGGAAGTGGTACCAGTAGAACCGCATTGATCTCCCCTTCAATTTGGTTGGTTATTTGGTCGCCCTGGATCGATATGGCAGCAAAACTTCCCACTCGGCATTAATAGGTTGAAGCCACTGAGATTTCAGAGAGTTTAATGAACCCCTTTTATTATCTACTATTCTTATAGTACGTCATCTGAAGTATCACATGAAGGACCGTCGCAGTGGTCCTATGGTAGAGTGGTCGCTCTGCTTCCGTGAGAACCTGGATCGAGTCCTGGTCTGGTCAGATGCATGTGTATCATAGGTGAACTCTGCGTTCTTGTCACTACTGATGCATAATAAATCAAAAAGAAAAGCTTTGCTCTCTTTGTGTGTTGCCACGAATACTTCAGGAATATAAAAATGATGATGAAGATAAAGAATATGTGACCAATCCTTCCTTATCATTAATGTTTTAAGCGGACAGTCCAAGTTGTTGCTATTCATCTGTACGAAAATCAAAAGTACCTGCTGAGTATAGAGAGCTATGGAACAATGATTGGAATTCTTTTCGGTGTTTGAATGAAAATTTGATTTCATTTTCAAAAATACCGTCATACCAGTTGATGAAAAATAAAACAGAGTAGTGTCTTTATAACTGAAATTTCTGAGAACAGTGAAAGGAATCACTCATATCACAACTTACTCAGTGAGGTTGAACCAAGCAAATCATCGTCTCAGATTTAGATCTGGAAGTGTCGTCAGCGTGGGTAGGAAGTGTTACTTACAATAGTAGCTGACTTACGCGGCGGAATAATTAAATAGCAGACATTAAATACCACTTATTTGTCTAGTTACAATTTCAGACAAATTTCTCAGATTGATGTTTAGTGATTATACGAAAAATACAATCACACGTGAAACATGTTTATTTCATGATACAAATTCAATGTGACGAAATGCACAAAAGTCACTGTCGCTGGTCATTCGTAATTCCTGCAGAGTATGGAACTCTCGAAATAGGTAGTGCACAGTGTTGAGTACAGTCGAACTGTCTATTGGTTATTCAACAGATTATCTGCCATGCATACTATCTTACGGAGTACTAAGAGAGGTGGCTGAAATTTGTGATGATTTCCTTAATTGCATTAAAGCAAAATAAAAATGGATGTAACGAAATAATACGAATACCTAAAGAGAATGACAACTATTTAGTCAATACGAGACACCAACACCCTTGATTCCCCGACCGCACTCGCCTGACCCAGGAATCGAACCGAAGTCCGCGGTGGAGACGAGCTCGCACCTTCTTCACTAGGCTACGCTGGCGGCTCAAAAGGAATGCGAGTGAAGGCAGAAGTCATCTCCAAATGATATCGACAGCTTATTGTCCTAATAACATTGTCAGAACGCTGCCAGCGTTCATGTTGCAGCGAGACAGCATATCAGCATGTCATATGGCTACAATATGAACACAGCGTCACACAGTAGATTGGCAACAAAGGTCTGTTGCAGTACAATGAATATCGAAAGAGAATGTCTTGTATTGGCTAAATAGTTGTTATTCTCTTTAGATATTCAGTGTAGGCCTACTGCGACAGACCTTTGCTGTCGAAGATAATAAATTTCTCAATCGGCAATTTCTCAATGTTTCTCTCAAAG
>CAJQUW010004799.1:0-69858 GCA_907163375.1 Prostheceraeus crozeri
GGGGGAAAATATTTCTTTAAAAATGGATGGAACAATAGTGGAAGAAACTTCAAAAGTGGAAGGAACCACGAGAATATATCCTTCGTTATCTCAATTAAAAATAACTGAATTGAACATCGAAAAGATGAATAAAGAAAAACACAAGGATAGAATAAGGTATATGAAAAGAAATAATGTTATGAACAAGCGATGAAGGATGTTCACTAGTACTAGCTAATAACATTAACACTTTCACTTAATGTTGTTGCGCTGCTTGCTGTTGCGTTGCTTGCTGTTGCGCTGCTTGCCGTTGTGCTGCTTGTTCTTCGTTAATTTGATTTATAACTTGTTCATAAGTTGGCGGCCCTGTTGTATCAACGTTGTTCGATGATGTTGTTGATTGTTCAATAATTTGATCGTCCCGTTCTTGTGATAAGGTTCTATTTAAAGAAAATATACCTTTTCCCGGTCAAATTAGCATAATGTTCAATCAAATTAGCACGCGTGCAGTGAGCGCACGCAGAAGAATCATCATGACGTCAGGGGTATAATTGAATTCCCTATTTCATCTAGATTTACCCTCACTATATTTAGATATCAGTATTTAATTTAAGCCACAATTAATTGATAATGAACACTTGGTTTGTGGATTATCAGAATTTCTTATGCTACAGGTAATTAAGACAAGTCAGAATCCCATATTTATCAATTACAAAATGTTTCTTTAGAAATGGCATTAATCAAAAACAATGACTAGGTCTGTCTACCCAAACCAGAAATGCACTTAGTCAAAAATATCCTGTTTCTGTAGACAAGCTGGGGCATAATTCAAGGTATACTTGAACCATGCTGAACATTTCTCTCGCGTTATTTCCGACATACACGATTCTATGGTTCCTTTCAAGATAGACGATCTGTGAGCATGGAGCGTCATTCCCTGTGCAGCTGCAAGTTGATGGCTAGATAGTCTCACTTGTATTGATGGTTCACTCAATTTCCTCTTGCAGTGAGCTTTTAAACACGAAATGGCCATCTCAGTCATATTTAGAAATGGCGAATACCTGGGAAGAGGTTTAGTTTCATGCTCAGACAGCATAACCGGCGGCTTTCGATGTGCAGGAGCGTTGTCAAATATCAAAACAATCTCCTCGTCCTCAAGTAAAGCAGAAATTTCCATAACGAAGTAATTGAATATTTCTTGGGTCATTCCACCGTCGATAATTTTGTAGTGCACCAAACCAAACTTCTCCGAAACTGCAAGAACAACAGTAGTGTTTTTTCCTCGCTGCCCACATAATGAGCGAACCGCACGCTGTCCTCTCAATGATCGTCCTTGACTTCTACATGTCCATATATTGAATCCACATTCATCGAGATAAACAGTACATTTACTGCTACAAACAGGAAGAAGCCATTCCATGAATAATTTTCTGTCTTCTTTCAGCTCTTCGGTATTCCAATCGAAAGGCACATTTCGCAGAAGCTTTAAAGTTACAAGTTTTCCGTCGAGAAAGCGTGATACAGTCATTCGTGACACCATTGGACGATTTGGGAATTTTTCATGTAATTTTGCCGACAGCTCGAGTAAAGTTGCTGTAGGCTTCTCCTCGACGAAAGTTATTAAGGCATTTTGCATTTGAGGAGTCAGAATGGACAGTGAGCCTCCTCTGGGTAAATTTTCTCGCCTTCCAGTTCTTTGATATCTTTGAATTATTCCATAAGCCGTTCGACGATTAATTTGCAGGGTATCGGCAATAAAAATAAAGTCACGGCTTTCATCAAAAGCATTTATGAGACTCTCACGAGCTTCGGTGGATATCCGCATGTACGGCATCGTGCGAAACGATTGGGTGCTGATAACGCGCTGCGAATATCATTGTGAAGCGCGCTAATTTCATTGAACATAGCAGATACAGTGAAATTCACAATTAGAATGCGTCACACGGGCGCTAATGTCATTTCTATAAATAGCTAATAATAGGGATGACGCTGAAATAACGTCAGCAATCCTGTGCGCCTCCCTTTCCTCGCGTGCTAATTTGACTGAACAGCTTGCTAATTTGACCGGGAAAAGGTATATTACTTTCTGCCGTTGTTCAATTAAGTTTAATATTTTCTTACGTCAGCGGAAAAATTTTTATCTCCGATTGCTTTCAAATTCACCATACAGATGCAGAATTTCACGCTGAATCCGAATCTGACCTCCGTTTTCACATCCGAGGCCGCGTTTCGACACTACACACCAAAACATACCACAGTTTAACCAAGACAACCTAGACGGTCGCCCACGTCAACCTAGACGGTCGCCCAAGTCCACCAGGCGGTCGGACACAGACACCCGAGACTCACACACTGGCGGACCAGAGGGGGGGGACGGCAGCAGAACCTCGACGGCACATCACGACACTGGCGGACCAGAGGGGGGGGGGACTCAGCGATGGCGGCCATCTTGCGCTATCTGGTGTTCGCCGTTTTCTTACTACTGACTTCTCCTTCGAGAACGGTACATAGCATCACTCGCAGATATTCCCAGCTCCATCATGTCATCATTCACGATTTGGAGCCATGTCTTCCTCGGTCTTCCACGAGGACGGGAACCTTCGACCATCACGTCGAGCACCTGGCTGATAGGTTCATCTATATTTCGACGCTTGATATGACCGAACCACCTAAGTCTTCGCTCTCTGATTGCTTCGTCTAACGGTGTGAGGCCACACCTGTTTGCCACGGTAGCACTGTCGATCCGATCAGACAGTGAAATGGCACTCATGTAAAGAAGCATTCGGTTGAACCAGCTGTTGAGTGAGGTTCCAGGTTTCACCACCGTAAAGAAGGGCAGGCCTGATGCAGGAGTTATATACGTTGCCTCGGCACCGGAGTGGAAAGTGGCGGTTTCTGAGCAGACTGCCGATGTCCTTCCATTTGCGCCAGGCTAACGCGATTCTAGCACGAACCTCGTGCTCGTTGTTCGGCGCCACCCTAGCAGCAAAGCACGTCACCAAGACAGTGAAATTCTTTCACGATTTCAATTTCCTCATCGTCTACACAACATATCTCAACTTCTGCTGCACTTCTGCTGCACTTCTGCTTCTATGGACACAAGTAGGACATTGAAAATTCACTATGCAGCTGAAAGACCTGAGCCCACTGCAACGCTTGTGGCACCATTTCTCACATTGCTGACAAAGAATGGAGTTGACCCCAACACCTCTGCCGCACACACCACAAGGGAATCTTCTCGCTTGAACGGGGGAATTCTCTTTGCTGCCACTGATCATCATCTTGGTTTTCTGTGTGTTCACTGTCAGGCCTTTGCTTTCCATATCCTCCTTCCATAATTTCAGTGAGGGTGAAATATTTGTCTAATGTTTTACACTAGCGATGCGCCAAAAACCTTATATCGTCCACGTTCAAAAACGATGAGATTTTCATACTAGATTTTCTAGATTTGTAGATCTAAAGATTTTTATTTTGGATTTGTTAGATATTGCAAATGGTCGTTACTTTTGTTTTTATTACTCTTTTTCATGCAAATAGTTTGTGCTACTTGCATGAAACTCTTTGCTTTCAAAACAATGTCATCGCATTTTGTAGGTGCTCACCGATTCCTTGTATTGAAACAATAAGGAGATTATTGTTATTGAAAATAAAAATTCAAAATACTTTAAAACTGTCAAATAATCTATGACAAACAATATGCTCATGACGCAGGGACCTCTGTGACCCCTAGTAATTTGCAAGTACTTCCAAAAATTATTTTCTACACTTCTTTCTATATATAATTCATACATGACCAGTACTATGTGTGTGGAGAACTGGCCGAGGATCATTGGACTTTTGGTCATTTTGAGAATATTTCCTTCCTCTGCCTTTTTCCACTTTGAAGGCTCATGCTTCAGTGGCTTTTTATGAAGCTGAACGACAATCAGATGAGTTTTCAGCTAAGGTCACAGAACTTTTTGCAATTTTCGACGGCATTCCCCTGAGCTACACAACGGGAAAATGTGTGGAAGGCGATTGCTCGCCATCACTCGTTGAGTAATTATCCATATTTACAACAATGTTCGATAAAAAGCGGACGTCAACGATCGACGGAGATAGAGATGGTCAATAGTAAAATAGAAATCATCCATCCCAGCATCATCAGGAAGCAATAACACAAAAAGGGATGTGTGAGTCAGTGTTCGGCCAAACACGAAAAGCTCCAGCGATGAATGATGAGGAAGCTGGAGTCTCCCCCACGTGACTGCGATCACCATGAAACGAAAGAGACACGTGAAGCTAATGCGCAGAGCTACATGCGGTAATTATTCGAATTTTCTTGTCCTGTTTTTGTCGGCATAAGCTGCCATATCTCTCATCCTTCATTCGATCGCCGTGCTCGTATGATCATAAACTGCAAAATGGATGACCAATCTTGCAACTGCTCACGCAACGTGCTTACTGAGCATCGCGATTTACTTTCACTCCGTTCTTTTAACAGTCCGTGTACCGACGAGTCCCATATTTAAGATAGTTACTGAAAAGCTGCCTCGATCATTGAAATACGTTTCTGACTTTTCTCGTGCTAATGTTCGATATTTCTTTTATACTATATATGATGCGACCTGTCAACAATTGCAAAAACTGATTTTCAATATTGACTCAATAGGCAAGACTACTACTGCAGTTGATCTGTATCGCCGACGAGTCCGGATTCAGCAATGTAGAAATTGAGTGAGACTAACACCACACGCATTTCTTGATTGTGCCTCTTTTTGTTCCTACATGTATATTCAATCGGATTTTATCTCTATAAAAATGACATATAAAGAGTTCAACCGAAACGGCTCGGTATTGTACAACGGCGGTGGATCCACGTCTCATATCCTCAATCCGATAACTCGAATTTTTCATTTTCATCTATTTGAGTCTCAGTGGTTCTGGACCTATTATTGAATTATAAATATTCGAGAATGAAAGCTGGTATTTTATTCATCTTCTGCTGATAATTATCGTTCCAAAGCAGAACTTGCAACATTGTATCCAATCGAAAACCTAAACTTAACATGAATTGTTTTAATCATATCAAATGCAGAAAGGCTGCATTTCGTCGCTACTCTTGCTTTAATGCCAAATCGATCATCACTGAATTAACTGACTATATTATATCACCGATGTATAATGTTGCTAGTTGGTTATGGCAACAGGAGAGCTAAAAGCATGATAAAACACAGCTAGACTGAGAGTTGGCAGCTCGTGAAAGCAAGCTGCTCAGCTGTACGGAACCGCAGGTCTCGATAACCTGAACGGTCGTAGGTTCAAATCCTACCAAGCGCACATGCTCAGCATAATATTTTACTTCATCTTCAATAAATTCATTTCACGCACTGCAAATTGTTAACTTAGCATGTTTTTTATGCATGTGTGGTGTCACTTCTGATCGAGAAATTCTTTTTTTACAGATGCAACAGCCAATTTTGAGTAAAAGTGGAATGCTGACATCCTTTCCTTCGATAGCGAGAGTGTGCGGATTTAGAGGATTTCATTTTCCGGACCCAAATAAGCGAAGGTACAGATTCAAGCTGTAACCCTCTGTTTGCATGTTTTTGTTGAATTAGCATTATACTTGTATTTGATGAACGATGAAGTAATCCGAGATTTTCTCTGCGGCTAATCGGTTGCAAATGACGTGTTTAATCCGGCATTTATTTGAATTTTTATAAGCTTATAAAAGGGATTGATATTTTTACTTTGGTCACTTAATCATCTCGTTTAATACATGCGTTTCGCGCCTTCGCTTTCGATTTCCGAATATGAAAACCAAATCACATGTCTTTAGACAAACTAGTTAAATTATCACAATTCATCTTTAAGACTTCTGTCTATACTCCGTAGACGACTTCAAATTTCAAATAACGTTTTAGTTTGATTTGAGGACTCCCAATTCGTTCGATGGATCGAAAATCATATTATTCGCTAAACCGCTTTTCGGTCCAGCATCGCTGGCCATTTTCAAAGCAATCACTGAAAATCATAAATTAAGTATGCTCGGTAAAATATTCACGAATCTGCTCGGTTCGGTTTCGGGTTGAAGGTGATTGAGTCAGGTTCGGGCTGGTGTTCAAAGTCTCTGCACATCTCCAAAAAATTTGTCTATGTTTTATGTCTGGTTGCATGTCATGATCAACTTCTCTTTTTTTGGTTTCTAATTCTTCTCTAGTATTCGCAATAATTTTACTTTTTTGAAACATCCGTTTCTTTTACTTCAGGAAGAAGGCGGGCATTGTTAGTCAAGATGGCGGCGCTATTATCTGTTGGCATCCAGAGAAAGAGTTTCCTATCCAATACACCCAAGTAAGTTGGAGATATTTTCTGAATTGTTACCCTACCCAGTGATTTTATAGCTGTTATATTAAAAAAGGTGACAAACTGATTTATGTTTTTGAGTAAAATTAGCAAGCTATACCTATGTGGCTCCTCATAATGTAGTTACCTGTATGTCAGTTATGTCTGATTAATTTTCCAGTCAAAAAATTGAAGACATTCTGTGTTCTAAAGATTTTGTGTGGCATGAAATCTCGTGTCGCCTTTGAATGATGTGACAGTTACTTGAAGCATTATTTGATATGGAGACATGATTACCGAGAAATTATGATGCTGTGTCATCGTAGAATTGCGTTTATCATTGAAAGAACGTAATTAAGGATGTAGAGAAGCGTGATGAAATTATCTTTCTGTTCATGGTTCGTTATCACTTCAATAAAGCATCAGATAAACTCAATCCGCAGTAAAATACTTTGTACGTATATGGGGCTTCAAAGTAAGTTAATGATGATTGTGCCAATCATGTAGAGTGATGAAGACAAAGCTGCACAATAATACATTCCGATTACGAAAATGAACAATATACACACTTTCCTACCAGTTCCGATAAACACACGGGCTCTGGAGTGCACAAACATAACATCATGGATTTTACACCAAAGAAGTGTTTACAGACAGTATCTAAATTTTTTGTAATGTTAACAGTGTTAAAAGTAAGTGTTTCCAGACAGCTATGGCATGCCTCCAAACTGTTTTTCTTTATAACTATGAGCGGTGAAGGCATCTTTCACAACAGTGACATGTATTATTATCTACGTAGTGCTTTCCGAACACTGGTAGCTCAACTCATCTCCTCTTTACTTGAGTTCCCGCTAAAGAGTGGCAATGCTTTTTTCGACGTGTTGCTTTTTCTTGTCAAGCATTGTAGAACCAATCAACTGCGTCATCATATTTTCCTACTGGAAACACCTGAATGTTTCTCTAAAAACACACAAATTCCTAAAGTCACAACTGCTGCTCCATACCAAATTAATTCGTGTAATTTACTCACTCCACGATTTATCTCCTCACCCCCTGATTCGAGTGACCGACAAATAATGATTATTCTTTTGTAAATGAGGAATGCAGACTTCAAACAAGTTCATGGCATGTTGGATGAAGTGAAACAGAAATATAATTGGAAACACAGAGAGGGTCGTCTGCACTGAGGAACGAGAAAGACGAAGACGAGAATGGATAGATTCCATCAAAGAATGGAGAGAAACCCCTTACGGACTGCGCATGACCCTCCACGAGCTATTTCACACTAAACTGTGAAAACCTTACTACGTTTGCATGAAAACCCAAGAATCTACGATTTCTTTTACTGTCATGACACTTGTTTGATAGGTACACCTGATCAAACTCCTGAACCAACTGATTTGACGCCATATTGACGGCAGCTGAACCATCCGGGGAGTAGCTTGAAATGTAGTGGGGTAAAGTTGCTTTCTCGCGACACCTGCTAGGATTTTATCTGAAGTAATCACACTTGCAGTAACTCAGAGGTGACTATATCATAAAGAGCTATTAATTCACTTGTCATCCGCTTGTATGTAACCTAAGTTCATGATAATAACAAGAATTATTGTGAAGAATGCACAACTTGAAGTCCCATTTTGCTAGCATCAGAATTCTAATCGCAGAGATAAATTGCTTTGTATGGACGTTTGACATCCTGTGTGTTAGACACCATTCTCTTCCAGTTCTGCAAATCTCGAACTTTGACGGAAAAATAAATTGATTGATGAGATAGATTCTCAACAGTCATAGGTACGGCGGTATTCATTTTAAAACTGTGCAGGGTGTTATTAATGGGAAAACGTTAATTTTCAAAATGCTTTGACATGGTCATAGATAAAGGTATTATCAAAACATGCAAGACAAATCTTCGTTTCTGATTTTGATTTTGGAAACGCACATGCTTATAATTCTTAACTTAGCTTTTCTAAATCCTATCTCAAATAACGCTCATCCACGAATGTATCCTTTATCTTTCAGTATCACAACCGCTATCAAAATTCACCATCCAAAGAAGAACATCCACTCTCCATTGAGAGCACCCACTCTCCATCCGCAGAGCCATTGCGCGGTGAATTAGTAGCCGAGGCTAAACATGGCTATGGACCTTCAATTGCTGAACTGTCAAGCATGTTTTCGATGCCTTGGCAACACTTTCGACCAAAGTAAGTAAAATAATTATCCGACAGTAATATTTAGAATAATTATACATACAGTGTAATTTTGAGGTCCAGGCACGAATCTAGCGGTTGTCACCGTTAGTAGAAAATTTCACATGCTTTTAATACACTATGCACGATTTCATCACAATTATCACAGTAATTAAGAAAGAAAATATAACCAAAGAAAGCTTAATCATTCGGGACCTTGTTTCTCGAGATTAATCACTCTCCTCGGCCACTTGCTTTTCGCCCAGTTCCTTCGAGAACTCTACTCCCAAATAGCAAAAGCATTGCTTGGAGATGGCCGATACTTCAAACGATTTTGCCGTTACTTTGCGTTCACAGCAGTGCTTCGTACATCACACATAAAAGGTTGCTCGCAAAGTTTGACGCTCTTATCCATCGTATCACTTGAGATTTCGTTGTTGATGAGGTGTGACAGGTATTCTCCCTAGACGTCTCATGTCTCCGAATCACACAACAATGCGCTTTTTGCGCATGTAGATATACTGATCTCCGCGTCTAGGAGAAATAAATCCTGTTATTGGCCAGACTTAAACAAATCGGAGAAATTCTTTATAACAATTCTGATGAGGGAATCAGTTGACGCCCCACTGCAGCCTCGAGAACTCTACTCCCAAATAGCAAAAACTTTATTCAACCTCATACGAGTCGCTGTCGATGGTTGTCTCGGTGACAAGTGGCTGTGATATCGCTACTTCTCCTTTGCAAAGACAGCACCTAAAATTAGGATTTTCATATATAACGAACACGTCTGGACATCCAGTCTGTGTACATCAATGATGCAACTATTTTAGGCAAGGTGGTTGCGTGGGTGGTTGATGCTGTTCTTTCCTGCAAATATCAGTGGGAAACTTTCCCACATTTTCAGTCAGTTTCAAAAGAATAAGCTAGCCAGCACCCTTGATGCTGTTCACAGGACGAAACGCGTTGGGTTCTTGCTATTTATCGCTAAATGAAAATTGTTGATCACAACAGAGGGAGATTTTTATTTTGAAGTTAAAAATAACTTTCAAGGGCCTCCCGTACCGACAGATGCTGGTTTATATGTAAACTGTACCCTCATGTATAGAAAACGCTTCTTCGACTTAGCTCGACGTTATGACCAAGTCATCCGCGTAGAAAATCTCCAGAATGCATCCTGGACAGTTCAAACCTTGATGAAGATCAACATGGACCACAAAGCATCACTATTTGCATTGTCACAGCTCACTCGGGACATGAACGCTCCTAAACAGACGTAAAAGGCAAAAATGGTGCACAATTACTTTTTTTCCTGTGGTGCTTCTAGAAGTCAGAGAATGAATGTGCACGGTTCCTTCGAGAGAGGGATTGCTTACAATTAAGAAATGACTTCATTGCCTATACTATTATTGTATTAGTCCTGCCGATAGAAGTTGTTTGAAAGTTCAAGTTTAGATAGAACTGAGGACACTGACTATCTAGCTGAGTTTCTGACAGCTGTCTCTAAGAAGAGCTTCACTCTTCACTAGGGCAATTATTTCTTTACCTAAAAACTAGAAATTTTGACTTAAATCTAAATTTTGACAAATTTTGACCTAAAAAGAAAAAGAAAGTTTGTGCGCTAGAAATTTATATTCACAATATATTGTAATATTCACAAAATTACAATTATGGCAGTAGTTATTTTTGTAATAGTGCAAACACAAGTACTTTTCAACATTTCCAGGTGCGAAGGGTCTAACTTTTCGAAGTAGCTTGTTAAGCATTGAAAATGAACGCTTAACGGCGCCTGAGGTTGGTTGGCAGCGCTGAAGGTCGGCGTGTAGTGCTGGAGACAAATTATCGCGCTTTTAGCTATCAATGTTATCGAGATCACTATTCGCATTCAAGCGATTTTTGGCCACACAATCGTCCTTCATGTCCAGATTTCAAATATCATCGTACGCTTCCTTGATACTGCACGCTGTACTTTCCGTCTTCTGAATTAGGTGAAGAAGAACTTAGGCAGGTTCTAATTAATCGAAATATCGTTGTTTTGTGAATTATGTTCGAAAAACGATATTTATTCTTCACAAATTTTCATGTTTTACGTAGGTCAAATTTTTGACATAACCTAAGATTTTGGCGATATTTTGACTATTTTTGATAAGTCATAAAAATTTTCTTTACTCGACTCATTACTGCTGCAAGTACGAGCGATGTGATCATCCCACACGCAAATGCAGACACGAAGCGATAGCATAGCTTTATACATCATAAAAGAGAAATGGAACATCAAGCAAGAAACGGTTATGACTACAATTGTCAGCAACTCATGTCTAGACTGGCGATGAGGCGTCTTTTCGATCTGGCAGCCAGCATGATGAAATTGCAGCTTTGATCGAGTAGCAAAATAAATGCTGAAACTAATGATCTTCTGAAGCATCTGATTGTGGAGGCTGAAATCGAGACTCAAAATGAACAAAAGTGCATGATCAGAAACCCGCAAACCACCGTTCCGAGATCTGATAAAACAAAAAGTCAGCGATGAATTGGGAATTTTTTATATAAGCCTTAAACCTAGAACTTCTCTGATTGGAAATTCAACAACATGGAAAGTCGATTGAAGTAATTTGGTTTTTCTTTATACCTATGGATAAAAATTAGCTTATGTAAATCGGCAAGCCCGCTTTAAAACGAATGAACATTGTGTAAATGTGAACTAGTAATTAAGCAGTGAATTAAGGCATGCGTGCTTTTATGTACAGCGTACTAAAAACTTGCATGATAATTTGTCGAAGCACGGATTTTTGGAAAATTTGGAATCGGAGCCCTGTATTTAGATTCTATCTGTAGGTCAATAGGAGCTATTCGATTGTCAACATCATCAATTGAGTTATCTGAATCACTTTTTGAAATACATCAATGAGTTGATATAATTGATTCATGCCACCTTGTAGTACGTAGATATATATAAAATCTGCGGTTATGATATTCAACCGGGTAGTATTTATTCTGTTGCAATATTTAAAGGTTAATAAATATCATTAGTGAGCATACCCCTGATATTGAATTGCTATCACTTAGATTTTTTTTGTTTCTTATTACCTTAAAAGGCGGAAGCTCATCTTGAAAATTCATTCGCCGACTAAATATCGCAGCTTCTTAGAGCGGATATGGCAGAACGAATGTCATCGTACTATTGGGAATGAGGTCTTTACATTAACATATCGATCAGCCAAAGTCAAGCAATGTCTGAAGAGAGTATGTATCGGTACAGTTCGATTAAGTTAATCGGTCAATAAGGCAATCACAGGTTATGAAGTAAGAAAATAAAATAAAAGAGAGCTCAAACTAAAATGCAATCGTACAAATGCTCCTTCTGAAAGCTTAGTGCTGGTTTGGTAATGCACTATTTTAGGCATGGGGTGTTACAACAGAGGTTTGGAGGGAGCTTCTACAGAGGTAAACTAACTCTGAGAGGCAGCGGTGATAGTAGCCGAAGAATATATAATTACCAAGATGTTCCGCCTTCTTAACATGACTTTTCGATTTTCGCATGCCAAAGAAGGATATAATAATAATAATATATTTCATTGTGGCCTAGCGATCGTCTACTCTAGGGTCCAGCGCCTTAAATAAGTGTCATTAGATATCTGCGGAAAAGCATCCGGACAAAGCGTGTCACAATGCCCCAGCAGAAGTCTGACTCCGTTGACACCGTCCAATCCCCCAGTGAGAGGCCCTCATTATTTGAAAAAATAGCCGTTACATCGTCATCAGTTATATCCTGTATATACACTGGCTATAAATATGCAACAAAGTCAATAGTTCTTCACATAATCAGTTTCATTTTGATAAGCTTGGCTTCACTGTGAAGTAAGAGTACGAAATTTAATCAACAAAGTCTATTATTTTGTCTTACAAAAATGAAGGCTCGTAAATCGGTTAAAGGAAGCACGTGAAAGTGCGAAGTAGGAGCAAGAGCAGCAACAATCTAACACAATCCACCCAGCATCAAACAAAAACGAAAATGAAAGTTCGTGAATATGCGATCATCAAAAAAGTGCCCATTTTCGTAAGCACATACAGTGTCATCAGGTGCATGCGGTAAAATGTAAAATGAAAGTCTGCGGCAAATCTGAATCATGATCACAAATCAGAGACTTGTAATTGAATAGAATTGTGTCTTCATGTCTCCATAGAAAGTAATGGTCAATGTATTGTAATCTCAGCACTAAAAATCGGAACTGTGTATACCAAATTGGCTAGTGGTATTGCATAGAATTATTCTCTTGGAAGACCCGCGTATATGGTTGATAATTATCATCACGTGATTTTTGGGGAGGGGTTCAATGGTGACATCATTTAACATCACGAGGATGTCGTTGCGTTTTCTTGTCTGTGGAATAATTGAGAGAAATCTTCTGTGACATGGAAACAATTCAGCTTGGGCAAAATATTGAATATAAGGGCAAGTGATCTGCTCTTCTGAGCGGCGTTTGATTCAGAAATAACTGCACTCCTTTTTTGATAAAAACTTCTTTTTGATCGCCAATATCTCCTGAATGTACTGATAAGATTTCCAACAGGACAATTGAAATGGATGAGCTTATGCAAGAATATAGCGCCTTTTATTCTCGATGTGTATTTAGAAAATGACATTGAAGCTGACATGAAGTGTACGTAAAACACTCTCTACTAAAACTATACTTTCATAACCATTTCGGAAAGTTCGTGTCTCGTTTCATCGCATTACTTTTAACAAGCGTGATAATTTGTGTCATTGAGATTGATTTTATTGCCTTTCTTTCCAGGCCAAGGCGGAAATATGGTTCTCCCTACACTTTCAGTGATGAAAAGGAGCGAGACAGTCTTTGAGTATTGTTGTGTGTCAATTTCAATAAACTTACCGTGAGAATAGTCGGTTTTCATTCAACGCTACTCATGAGTCATTTAAGACATTAGATGTACTCGATTAAGATAATTCGCTCATGCGTGATCAAATGATGAAAATGAATATTTTGGTGTGTTGGATATTATCCGGGGATCAACATGTAATATATCAGCACAGACAGATAACGTCATTTCAAATTTTCTGAAAATAAGTGACTGATTTTTAAGTTGCTGTAGCTAAACAGGTTTACAAAAGAGATAGAAAAGCAATTTTCAGTTATCTTAATTGATGATGTGGAAAGCAGTCTTCTTCATCAATCAATAAACCACGATAATTGACACCTGTTGGTTATTTATAGGTGAATATTTTGGGGAGACCAGCGTAATAACGGATCACTCCAATATTTGCTAAATTGCTGCCTATCGTTTATCCAACAGCGTAGGCTTTATCATGATATGGAAACTGCGCGTGTGGCTTTAGGATTGCGTGAACTGGCATGTATTCACCGTCTCTAAAGACAGTTTGGCGAGGAGCAGAGAGGTGGAACTGATTATAAATTTTTAGCCATAGACCTACCGCATTTCTTCTAATGTGCAATTATATTTTGATGTAAACATCTAGGTCAAAAATTAGAACATCGAATTTTGCTCAATTGTGCGACTAGCTGATGCTTGGGTAAATCCATCTTATATAACATTCAGAAAACGTGTCATCTGTCTTAAAATCCTAGGTTCTGAACTGATTTTCATAATTTTTTCATCTTGTTTCTTAAGGATCTACTCTTTTTGGTCATGATGAATTCAAATCAATCCAAAAAGTATTCTTCATGAAAAATCTTTATAAAAAGGGCCTGTCCCCAGCATAGGCACTCTATCTTAGAAATTTCGTTGTGACCTACTTAATTTATACATATAAAGTTGTGTGAAAGCGCATGAACCGTGCTTTCAACCAGACTATAATTCAAGATTGCAGTTGCATTTATTTCGGATTTTTCTTCAATTAGCCTTTGTCCCCCAAAAATTGTCTTCTGACCGATACACATTTCTCAAGTTAGAAATGATGCTTCTACCTTCTTTTTTTATTCGACGAAATACGTAATTTGTGAGTCTAGTTGCTGCATCAAAAGTAAAAAAATCAATTATGGATTATCACGATTGAGCAATTGTGAATTTAAAAAATGGCCTGTGTAATCTTTCGACCAGACTTTTTTGATTTTTCTCAAAATTTCAATTTGATGCTGAAACCACATTTTTTATCCGGATCTCATGAAAGCTCAGATCAATAACCATCTATCATGCATGCGAAATTTTTTTGAAAAGACAATGATTGTCATTTTCAAAATTTCGTGAAACGGCCAAAGCTGGCCGGGACCACAAAATTGTCGGTCAGAAGACACCTGAGAATATAATGCAATTGTTCAAATACTCGGCTGTGGTCGCGACTATGATTTTCGAATTCAGCAGCGCGAAAAATTGACCATGTATGCAAATTTTCAAAGAAAACGAAGTTGAAGAGACAAAAATTGCCCAAATTGCTATATTAAATGAATTTACCCGCTTATTGATCCATGTTTCCATAATTGGAAAATATTTCTTTTCAAATATCCGGTAACACCGATTTTCAGAATTTTTGCTGTAGGACAGTTTTTTAGATAGGCTATAAGCTAAAGGTTAATTGAAACATAAGGAAAGAAACATCCCATACGTTCGACATTTTCTGGCTCAATTTCATTCACCTAATTATAAACTGACTATTCAGCTTTATAGGATACACTCCAAACTCGTTGTAATCTCGTTACCACAAATGCGGTGCAACATGTTTGACTGAAATGGGAAGAAGATAGATCAAATGAAAACTAGAATGATCGAAGAAAAAGCCCGCGTTATGATAAAGAAGAGAGTAATCCCATATATATATATAGCAGCCAAGAGTCTTGGTCCACTACGCACGAGCGAGGAAACTATTGAAGCAAAAAAGCAGAGCAGGAGTTACTAGAAATAAATAAGAAGAACCATGTACGAGTCCTCGGCATACAATTATACAGTAGATTTTCAAATTTGTGCGCTATTCCGTCACGAAAGCGTGATCATTTCAATTGGGTGTGAGAGATAGATAATTTCACCACAACTGTGGGCTATAGTGGTCTATTTGCATTTCTTGGAGATTTGATTGACATGTGAAAGAGGATATCCATTTCTACTCCAATTAGAAAATGAATTCATTGATTGACCGAATCTCCTTATGTTGGCAGACTCTTCTACAGTCAGCACTAAAGAGAATGTTCTGTTCCTTCAGCAACGAATAGGCCTATAATGAAAACACCTAAATTTAGTAGGCCTATCGGAATTGTTATTGCGTCTGAATCATAGGGCGGACCGGGGCAAGTTGTTACAGTGGGCCTACAGTGAAAACTACAACGCGAAATCTGACGCGTAACTAGCAAAAGATGAACCTTTACTGACGCATTATTTTCCCCATGAAAGAAGTTCAATTTATTATATTATGTGAACTACAGATAAAAAAATTGTTTTTTCCGTCCTTCGAGTAATTTTTCAAGTTTTTGCATAATCTGTTACTCATGCGTCAAATGAGTGTCAGATTCACAGTTAGGCCCTATCTGTTTGAGAGTACTTGTGTGTATGCTTTCGAGATTGTAAGTCTTTATGTTTCGCAAATTGCAGTCTTTTCAGCTGTAGTGATTTATCCAAAATCATTGCCCAAGGAGCATTTTGTTGCAGCAGGGATGGGGCAAGTTGTTACAGTGTAACAACTTGCCCCATCACCTAACCATTCGGTACTCGCTACGTTATGAGCCAGTTTATGAGATATTCATGTTCTCGAGAGGAAAACAACTTTCACTGTGAATGGCTAAAAGTGATGTCCTTAAGGGATGTCCGATCAGCTTGCTCCATCGGTATCATTCGATAACATTTCATTGTCAAGTTGGCGATCAAGGCAAGAGGTGAGTAACATTTCGCTGTCACTTTTAAGATTATAAACAGATGTCAATGGACTTATTGAACAATTGCTTTTGTTGTAGCCGTTATAGTAAACATATTCGAGAGTGCTGTGCATAGCAACTTGCTGCAGATGAGAAAAAATACCATTCAGGCAGCAAACAACATAAATTGTCTACAAGTCAATAGCCCAAGTCGTTATAGCCCTGTCCATCAGGATGGATGACAGGACCCAATTTTATAATATTTTTGCAGCATTTTGTAACCACTGTCCGTAGCTCACCTGAAAAGCCAGTTCTAGTTCTTTTGGGCAATCATGAATCACATGTGAACTACGATTGTATTGAGTTTTGTAGAGAACATGGCATTGTACTTGTGTCTTTTCCCGTACATTGTTCCCACAAACTCCAACTATTGGACCGAAGTGTCTACGCGGTCCGTTGAAGAAATATTATAATGCTTCATGTGATTCTTGGCAAAAGGCTCATCCTGGCAAAACAATGACGATCTATGATATACCAAAAATTGCCAGCGATGCTTGGTCACGAGCTTTGTCCCCATTGAATATTCTAAGTGGCTTTCGAGTGTCTGGAATTTTCCCTTTTAATCGACATATATTCACTGACGACGAATTTTTGCCTGGTCACACAACCGATAGGCCTATGAGTCCACCGGTTCTCGTTGAGCATGAGGAAGATAGCCAAATTGCTCATCTGTTTTTCGATAGGCCATGTCATGATGATAATCTTTTACCGCAGCGCTTTACAACGGATCAGTCTCTAAGTGACATGCCAGGGACATCTCGGCAGAGCATTGATCATCCAAATGAGTCAAGCCCAGGTCTGGGCATGATTGCAGTTCTGCAGGTGTCTCCAGAAATGATTCGCCCGGTCTCCAGCTCTGCCAAGGAAAAGTAGACCTAATGGCAGAAGACGAAGAACCGAAATTTTGACCAGTTCACCGATAAGGAAGAAGCTGTTTGAAGAAAAGAAGCAAAAGGGAGAAAATCGGCCTGCGAAAAAGGCACGTATCACGAAGAAGAAGCAGCGCGCTGAAAGCAAGGCAGTTACATCCGAAGAAAATGTCTGCTTGTTTTGTGGCGATACGTTTGAAAACTCTGTACCTGGTGAAAAGTGGGTTCAGTGTATTGAATGCGGTGATTGGGCCCACGCGGACTGCATCGAGAATGAAGGGCCTTTTGTATGTCATGTTTGCAACTTATAAACATATAGAAATCTTAGTGAGTGTGCGTTTGAGAATGTTTTGTACTATCCTCATATTTTTTTGGTCATATTTCTCATGCTACCGGGTTTGGAATGAAACATTTGATGACGATATAATTATAACGTCGTAACAACTTGCCCCGCTTGCTGTAACAATATGCCCCGTAAGTAGTAAGTAAAGGTCCATAATAAACACGCGCGCCCCGAAATGGGGTGGGTCCAATACAAACACGCGCGCCTCGAAATGGGGTGGGTCCCATACAAACACAGCGCGCCTCGAAATGGCTAGCTCCCATACAAACACAGCGCGCCACCTTGGCCGGCCGCCCAGGTTGGAGTGAGAGGTTGTCTTGGCCGACCGTCCAGGTTGACGTGGTCGACCGTCCAGGTTGACGTGGCCGACCGTCCAGGCTGACTTGGCCGACCGACCAAGTTGACGTGGCCGACCGTCCAGGTTGATTTTGCTGACCGACTAGGTTGACTTGGCCGACCGACCAGGTTGACGTGGTGGAGTGAGAGTGTGTTTTGAGGGTGAAGGAGGCACGGGAGAGTGAAACGGACTTCAGATTCGTGATCAGCGTCAAATTCTGCATCGGTATGGTGAGTTTGAAAGGAATCGGAGAGAAAAAATTTTTCTTCAAATTTTTCCGAAAAAACGATAGAGGTAAAATTTTGGACGTTTTGGGCTGTAGCCTCAAAACGAAGCATCGGAGAGCAAAACGAATGTCAGATTCGTGATCAGCGTCAAATTCTGCATCAGTATGGTGAATTTGAAAGCAATCGGAGAGAAAAATTTTCGCTGACGTCCCCCCCCTCGGCAGCGATCTTACAACTTTGGTTCTAGAGATCGTAGAAAGTCGTGCAATAGCTCGTTTGAAAGCTAAGAGTGAGACAAATTCAGCGAACGAAACAGCTTGTTCATATCTGTCTTCGTTTAGAAGTTAGAGCGGAAACAAGATTTCATGAATTCGCGAAAAAACGACGGAGGTAAAATGTTGAACGTTTTGGGCTGTAGCCTCAAAACGAAGCATCGGAGAGCCAAACGGATGTCAGATTTGGAATCAGCGTCAAATTCTGCATCAGTATGGTGAATTTGAAAGCAATCGGAGAGAAAAAATTTTCGCTGACGTCCCCCATCCTCGGCACCGATCTTCCAACTTTGGTTCTAGAGATCGTAGAAAGTCGTGCAATAGCTCGTTTGAAAGCTAAGAGTGAGACAAGTTCAGTGAAAGAAACAGCTTGTTCATATCTGTCTTCGTTTAGATGTGAGACGCCATTTAAAATTTGGGAGATTGGCGAAAAACGACAGAGTTAAAATTTTGGACGTTTTGGGCTGTAGCCTCAAAACGAAGTATCGGAGAGCCAAACGGATTTCAGATTCGGAATCAGCGTCAAATTCTGCATCTATATGGTGAATTTGAAAGCAATCGGAGAGAAAAAATTTTTCTTGATTTTTCCGAAAAACGAGTTAGAATTTTTGCGATGGCTGTGGGCTGTAGAGCCAAAATGAAGCATCGGATGGGAAAATGGAGGGCAGATTCGGATTCAGCATCAAATTCTACATTGCAATGGTGTATTTCCAGCTCAATCGGAGCACTAGAACCGGAGATAGACGGGTTTTGAGTGTTTGGATGATGGGTATTACGTCATCAGCTGATCGCCACACACTATATAAGCGGGAACCGACAGAGACTTTTCATTTAGAGGAGAGCGATTGTCAAAGGTAGGTCGTCTCTCTGAGCTCCGATGATAGCTTCGGACATTCCAAATTCCGGGTTTCTGTAAGAAACCGACTTAGAAAATTTCATTGCTGATATCAGCTAAGCCGTCAGACTTAGAGGTTAGCCAGGAGATGGCCTTCGTCTCCAGGCCATAAAAGACTCCAAAACTTTAAAGGCTTGTAACTTTGCTTCTACAAGTCCATTTGACTTGATTTAAATGACATGTGATAGTTCTTGATCAGAGCTATATTTATAGACTACTTATAAAATTTCATAGGTAGTGCAAAATGCTGAAAAATTTGAATTTGTTATTTTTGATGATTTTTCGGGGTTTTCGAACCTGCTGAATTCAACTAAGACATTTATAAAGTTGTGGGAGGCAAGCTTCGGCTTGGAATTTGCAACCTTTGTAAACAATCCACTGGTTTTCATGTCAAAATCAGGGTCCGGATGCCAACACAGTGATATGACTCACGCTCTGTCCGCGGGAGGTTGGATTTGTGGGCCGAGGCCTTGGAGTTGGGATAAGATCCCCTCTGAGTAATGCCTGTAACGGATTCAAAGGTTCGACACTTTCCACCAATCTCACAATTTAACTGTATGATTACAAAAATGACTGAGGATGAAATGAGCCGTTATAAAAACGAATGCTCAGCATTAAGTGTGGGAGTTTGAGCTGTTGTGCGTTGCCGTTCCGTTCGCATATTGGAAGTCTGTGTGTGATTATCTAATCGCGACTTTCCCTCTTCCCGTGCTAACTGCATGTGACGTCACTATTGACCATTAGCTGTGAATAAAGCTGAAACTCATATCAAATCAAGTATGACATAAGCATGTTCTATTGAGAAGAGAGCACCTTCTTATTGACACGAATTGCTGTTTTTCCTTGCGTCAATACAAGCTATCACGGCAAAGGCGGGAATGAAGCTAATCGACGCGGTGAAGAAATTCTCGGGCGGCAGAGGAGAAGATGTTGAATTCTGGATGGATAAGTTCCTGCTAACAGCCGAAATCATCATTGAGAATAAGGACGAGAAGACCGATGACCGACTGGCGAAAATCCTACCTATCTTCCTGGAGGGAGCGGCCTACACCACATGGAAGCAGATGCCCCCTGCAAAGCAATCCGACCTTAGCGCAATTAAGGCCGAACTCATGCGAATGTTTGGCCGCTCAAAGCTGCGCGCATGGCAAGACTTGAAAGAAACGAAGCTGATACCGGGAGAGTCAGTAGACCTGGTCGTGGATCAGATCAAGAGCGCTCTTGGCGTCATGATCGGCAACCGAAGCGCAGTACCGGAACAACTCGTCTCGTATCATCTCGTGGACGCACTGCCAAAAAAAATTGTACCTCAAGTCAAGGTTCAATGTGGAGAGAAGATGGAGCTGTCCCAGATCATTTCCTGTGCTAAAGCCCTTCTGGCGAACCCATCGGAACTTTTGGACATTGCGGCAGCTGGAACAACCAGCGTCGGAACACGCCAACGTTGGGATCCGCAGAGAACAAACAAACCGCGCTGCAGCGGCTGCAAGCGTATCGGACATCTTCTTCGGGACTGCAACACTATCTGCTACAGCTGTGGAGAAGTTGGGCATCTTCGATCCCATTGCCCCAAGTCTACTGCTTCGGGAAACGGACGTGCGGAGGTGGATGTGCCGGATCATGCCGCCCCCACATCCGCGCATTAATCCGGACGATGTGGATCGATGGACACAAACTGCGAGTGCTGATTGATACCGGCTGCAGCGTTACTTTGCTAGGTGAGCACAGGGCTAAGGGGAAACGTCGTGAGCAGTCTAGTCTGTGTTTAGAGCTGATGAATAAGGACAAGTTGCATACTTGTGGTGCTGTCATGCTCAGGTCTGTTGTGACGGACGATGACGTTGAGTTAGGCCCGGTGAAAGCACATGTTGTTAAACGATTGCCGCTTGATGTCGATGTTGTGCTAGGTTTAGACATTCTATCTCACAAGAGACTCGAACTCAGCTATTGTTAGGGAGAAGTTACGGTTAAGTTCTCCCCAAACATCACCCATGTTACAGCTGCCGTCAGTATTGACGCTGACTGGGCCCCGCAAAGCCTAAGCGTTAGTGATAGCGACTGTACCGCCAGCTTCGTTGAAGGTCGATGGGTAGCTAGCTGGAAGTGGACCGAGGGTGGTAATACCGATAATTTGCATAAAACTCCTATTGACTATGTGAAACCCTGCGATCGGAATGGCTTCGATGCCGAAATGAATTCTTGGGTTAGCGAGGGGATACTAGTAAAGTATGACGCCACTCAGCATGGTGAAATTCAGAGTTTTTTGCCTACCATGGCTGTGCTCCAAGATAAAGGAGATGAAAAAAAGATTCGCCCGGTTTTAGATTATCGAATGCTGAACCAGGTCGTTAAAAGTTTTCCAGGGGGCTCAGTACCTCTATGTTCAGATAGGCTTCGGGAATGGCGGCAACGAGGGCCTAATTGTTCCCTCTTAGACTTACGTAAAGCTTATTTACAAATACACGTGCATGAGTCACTGTGGGTGCATCAGGCCGTTAGATGGAAAAATGAAATATACTTGCTCACCTGGCTGGGGTTCGGTCTCTCCGTCGCTCCTAAGATTATGACAGCAGTAGTAGATAAAGTGATATCACTTGAAAAGGAATTGAAGGAATCTGTCTCCAGCTACGTGGATGACTTATTCATTGACGAAAGTAAAGTAAGCGTCTCTCATGTCAAAAATCACCTGTCAAAGTGGGGATTACTGACCAAGGAACCCGTTAGCTTAGGGAATCCTGCAGGAGTTCGTGTACTGGGCATCCGAGTGAACGATGACTTGTCATGGCAAAGAGATAAAACTATTCCCACCATACCTTCAGGACAGTGTTCTCGGCGTCAAATTAATGGCATCATAGGAGAGCTGTTAGGCCACTTTCCAGTTGCTGGGTGGTTGCGCGTTTATTGTAGTTTCCTCCAACGCTTGACTTCGTTAGCGCAGCTTAAGTGGGATGATAGTGTCACAGCGCCAGTTATGGATCTCATTAATCAGATGATGCGGCAGATAGCGACTAATGGTGATCCAGTGAGGGGAAGTTGGCCGGTCCCTGAAAATAGTCCTATTGTTGTTTGGGCTGATGCTAGCAACCTAGCTCTAGGTGTTGTCTTGACAGTTAACGATAAGATAATAGAGGACGCTTCGTGGTTGAGACCACATAACGACACTGGACATATCAATATTAGTGAGTTAGACGCAGCTATCAAAGGGCTTAATATGGCCCTACGCTGGGGTAAGAGAGACATAATTATTAAGACTGATTCATCCACTGTGTATAAATGGTTGACGGCAGTTATCAATAAAACGCACAATGTCAAGACTCGTGCTCTATCAGAAAGACTTATCAAACGTCGACTTGATACTCTAAGAGAGATTATAGAAACCGAAAAAATCAAAGTCGAACCGCACTTAGTGAAATCTGCTGAAAATATTTCGGACAGCCTCACTCGTGTCCCCCAAAAATGGATACAGGTTATGAGAGATCAAGCAGACACAGCAAATGTTCTATCCGCAGCAGTAGCAGAGGGCGCAGATAATCAAAACCGCAACCTCATGGAAATTAAAAAGATCCACGAAAGGTGCCACTTTGGTGTAGATCGGACCTTGAATCTAGCCAAACAGAAGCTAGGAAATTTGGTTTCTAGGAGGCTAGTAAAGAAAGTCGTCCGTAGTTGTGACAGGTGTGCTAGGATAGATCCGGCGGTGAATTTTAGTTGGGATAAGGGCGCCTTCAGCACTAGTCCGGTTATATGGCAGAACATAGCAGTTGATATAACTCACTATAATGGGATTCCTTATTTGACTATAATCGACCTTTCATCTCGGTACACTATTTGGAGACGGCTGCGCAATGAGTCTTCATCTGAAGTGTCGATGCAGTTGTCTCAAACTATAGCGGAGTTCGGTCCTCCTAGTTCGGTGTTATCCGATAACGGTACCGTGTTTAGAAGTAGAGATATCTATGAGCTATTCGATAATTGGGAGATTAAACATGCTTTTTCTAGTGCTTATCGCCCGCAAGGCAACGCAATTATAGAACGAGTCCACCGTACTGTTAAGAGATGTGCCAAGCGAGCGAACCGAGATATCGAAGAAGCAACGTTCTGGGTAAATAATAGTAGAGACGGTGAGCGGCAAAGCCCCTACGAGTTAATGTTTGCAGCCACCTCTAAGAAGCCAGGAGTGACTACTGAGCGTAAACACATCCAGCGGGTAGGCCCTGAGCAGGTTGACTCGGAAGAAAGTTCAAAGTATGAGGATTTAGATAGAAATCCCATCAGTATTGGCGACAGAGTTTACCTGAAGAGTGTCTCGGGGAGGTGCGATAGTACTTGGTCGGATCCCCATCGGATAACTAGCATCTGTTCTAGCGTAAGTGTTATTCTGACTGAAGATGGCGTTGCACGCCACGCTTCACACCTAAGGCTAGTCCCTGGAGAGGAGTGTACGTTAGATACGTTTCCTACATACTCAAACAGTGATGAAAGCGGTTTAAGCGGTGAAGATGATGAGGATAATGAGGCCAGTATTTTACGTCGTAGCATTCGCGAGAGGAAGCCGCCGGATAGATTCGGTGACTTAGTGATGTGGTGTGCGTGTGAGGTCTGTCGACCTGGGGGGCGTGTGGGAGTTTTAGCTGTTGTGCGTTGCCGTTCCGTTCGCATATTGGAAGTCTGTGTGTGATTATCTAATCGCGACTTTCCCTCTTCCCGTGCTAACTGCATGTGACGTCACTATTGACCATTAGCTGTGAATAAAGCTGAAACTCATATCACATCAAGTATGACATAAGCATGTTCCATTGAGAAGAGAGCACCTTCTTATTGACACGAATTGCTGTTTTTCCTTGCGTCAATACATTAAGGGATGAGAATTTTCAACTCAAAAACAGGTGGCGGAAATTAGGAGTCTTAAGGCTCAAGTACTGAAGTTGGAAGGTTTCCAAAAGAGAGCTCTAGCGAGTGAGAGTCGTGTAGAGGATCAGGCCACATGCATTAAGAACATGAAGGTGAAGGAGGCGACGCTCAAACTCCAACATGAGCAGGAGAAGATGGCTCTTCTTGAAGCGAAGAATAGCGCTGTCAAGGAGAGAAGAACAACGCTCCACCTCCCCGTAGTCGGTAGCAAAATTATCGACGATGTAATAATGGAGTCGGAGGATTTGGACAAAACGAGCGAGTGCTACGAAGGAGCAACGCAAGATATTCGCTGTCTCCACATCAGCATCAAACACAATGGCGAGATAAAGGAAATTCGCCATCGTAAGCGAAAGTTACCAGCTAAATACCTGCTCATCCACCACCAGCGAAGGTGCAGCGAACCGCTTGAATTGATATTGTGGTAAGTCAATATTCATCTCTATCACTTGAAAAAATTTTCATCTATTTTTCCTTCTATTTTCAGATACGACGAGAACGAACCACCGGCCCTGATAAGGGCCACCATGGGGCAAGATTTGATAGAACCTCCTCGCGGTTTGCCCTGGGCAGTCTTCAGACTGGCGAATACCATCATTAAGTTGAATCTGCTATCAGTCAACTTGAACGTTGTGCAGTCGATTGCTATCCCTGAAGCATTCTGATTCGCTGTTGAGCAATTCATTGTTGAAAACCCTATATAAGCCAGAAGATTGTAGCGCTTCTCATTCAATTTTAAGTCACGATGGAAGCAACATCTCCTACCAACACCATTCCCGACTTCATCATCCTCGACGAGTGGGATGAAGAGGATGAGAAGGAGTGTGAGAAGAAGGGGAAGATCAAGAGGATCGTTTGGACGGATGTGGTGTGGACTCCTAATACCACCCGCATCCGAAAGGTGCCAGATGCACCACCACGGCTTAGGCGGTACAGGGTATATGACAACCTAACTGTCATGCCTATTGACTTTTCAAGTCAATAGTCAATTTTTCGCCGAGAACGAACCACCGGCCCTGATAAGGGCCACCATGGTGCAAGACATGATAGAACCTCCACGCGGTTTGCCCTGGGCAGTCTTCAGACTGGCAAATGCTATCATTAAGTTGAATCTGCTATCAGTCAACTTGAACGTTGCAAATGAAGTTCGGTGTAATACTTCCTTTCGACGGGCGTTCATGTAAAGGGCGGCGGTGAAACCCGTAGCTATGTATACCGCAAGGGACATTCGCAAGGACCTCTCTGCGTCATGTTTGCAAGTGATTGCCTCTGTCTCAACGTAGCATGCATTCGCGCCAGGGTGACATTTAGCCAACTGTCGAAGGTTGCCTTATAAACTTTCCATTGCATACGTTATGAGAACCATGAGTTCTACCTGTCTCTATCAATGAGACGAATTGATGAATGGAATGAAATGGGAGGACACTCACGCGCCACACGCAACATAACACACTTCTCTCTTCCGTAGTCTAACAAGCTCTTTACACATGGACCGCAGTCGATTGCTATCCCTGTATCAGAAGTGCAAGCTATCTTAATTTTATTTAACACTATTTCATCTACCATCATCACCCATATGAAGTGTTATAAGATTTAGAAGTTAGACTAAGCGTTCTACTATTTGTAAATGAAAGATATAGTTTCAACAGTTTACATATTAAAAATAAAGTTTCAACATTGTGTACGTTAGAAATAAAGTTTTATCTGTTTGTATGTTAAAAGAAAGTTTCATCAGTTAACAAGTTAAAAATAAAGTTTCACCAGTGTACAAGTTAGAAACAAAGTTTCAATAGTGTGTACGTTAGAAATAAAGCTTTATCTGTTTGTATGTTAGAAACAAAATAAAGTTTCACCAGTGTACAAGTTAGAAACAAAGTTTCAATAGTGTGTATGTTAGAAATAAAGCTTTATCTGTTTGTATGTTAGAAACAAAATAAAGTTTCAACAGTTTACAAGATAAAAAATAAAGTTTCACCAGTTTACAAGTTAAAAATAAAGTTTCAATAGTGTGTACGTTAGAAATGTAGTTTTAGCTGTTTGCAAGATAAAAAATAAAGTTTCACTAGTTTGTATGTTAGAAATAAAGTTTTAGCTGTTTGTATATCAAAAACAAAGTTTCAAGCGTTTACAAGTTAAAAAATAAAGTTTCAATAGCCTGTACGTTAGAAATAAAGTTTTAGCTGTTTGTATATCAAAATAAAGTTTCAAGAGTTTACAAGTTAGAAATAAAGTTTCAATAGTGTATGCGTTAGAAATAAAGTTTTAGCTGTTTGTATATCAAAATAAAGTTTCAAGAGTTTACAAGTTAGAAATAAAGTTTCAATAGTGTGTATGTTAGAAATAAAGGTATAACTGTTTGTAAAAATAAGATCGCAAGATTTGCTAGTTTACAAGTTAGACTAAGTGTAAATTAAATATAAAATTATAACTGTTCACGAGTTAAAGCGTTGATCCAACGATGAACAATTAATAAGCTGAAAAGTTTTAGATTCACTTTAACATTACCATATGTTTACAGATTTATTTATTTATTTTACAAGGAGAGATGCTCCTATGGCAGTGACATCTGGTGAGGAACACCGAGATCCACCGCAAAAAAATAGGAGTGAACTACATGTACATTCAAAAGGATTACATCTTCACAGTCTTCAACGTTTTACGCGTCACACCTCTCTGGAACAGCTCGTGGGGGAGAGCGTTCCAGAGTCTGACAGTCCGGGGAATGAAGCTGGACGAGTGATGAGCCGTGCGAGACGACGGCACACTCAGAGCCAGTTCGTGCGCGGCATCAGCTGCACGAGTCGATCGTCGCCACTCAGTCGGTCGTGGGAGCAGGTCGCGGATCGGACGGGGTGACTCACCATTCACAGCTCGAAGAAGGAAGATCAAAGATGAGACAGACCAGCGTTCATGCAGTGGCTGAAGCCGCATCTGTCTCAAGTCCTTAGCGTCCAGGTCATGAAGGTAAATCAGTCGAAGAAATCGGCTCTCTATTCGATACAGGAGCCTCAAGTCAGTCAGGGGACCACCACACCAGACAGGTGAGAGGTATTCCATGCGGGAGCGAAGGGTTCCTTTGTAGGCGGCAAGCATCGCAGATCGTGGAAGGCAGTTCGCAGCACGACGGAGGGCTCCTAGCTGTTGGCCACTCTTGATGGCGATCTTTCTCACGTGGGCGCCCTAGGACAGACGGTTGGTGATGGTCAGTCCTACGATGGAGAGTTGTACTACCTCCACCAGTTGCTCCTCGGCGAGGAATAGCGGTGGATGAGCACTGGCAGCGTCACGAGCACGACTGATGGTGAGCGCACGAGTTTTTGAGGCGTTGAACTTGGCGCACCACGTATCTGCCCAACGATGGATGGTGTTTAAGTCTGTATTGATGGCTTCGGCTGCTGTCACACGATCCGCCCGACTCTCGATGACTCTATGCAGGGTGCTGTCGTCAGCATAGAGGTCCAAGCAACACGCTAGACCGTCCTCGATGTCCCTCAAGAACACCAGGAACAGCGTTGGACCCAAGACTGAGCCTTGGGGGACGCCGGCGCGCACGGGTAGAGCAGTAGACTCCTGACCGCAGATGCCCACGGATTGAGAACGACCGCGGAGGAAGTCTTCCAGGCAGCTGTGTAGCCGGCCGCTAATTCCGCATGCTGCAAGTTTGGCGAGGTGTCCTTCATGCCAGACACGGTCAAACGCCGTTGACAGGTCAAGGGACACCACTCTGACCTCCCGACCACTATCTAGGGCATTCGACCAGCGCTGGGTGACGTTCACGGCCATATCTAAAGTAGATATGCCAGTCCTGAAGCCGAACTGGTGGTCCTGAATCACATTGTGGTCGGCTAGGAAGTGTAGCAGTCGTCAGTTGATGATCGTTTCCAACATTTTAGACACAATTGGCAGCATGAAGATGGGTCTGTAGTTCTGTTTTCTGTAGATAGAAATGTATCACAGCAAAGCTACATCATGAGTTAGTTTGCCAGGAGTGTGTCATCTCAAACTTTTACTCCGTCGTTGAAATTTCATGACGACTTTTTTGCTAAACGAAAGTTAACACCAGAGGAGCGTAGGGGTGGGTGGTATAAAATACGCCTACAGCACTGAGAGAGTTGGAGTGCATGAGCTATGTACATTCTTTTGACGACGAGAGGAGCGATTCAGCCGATGGCGCAGGTAGTTTCCCAGAGCATGGAGGACATTGTTTAGGTGACTCTAAGGACGTATGTCGAGCTGCCCTCAGTGATAGGCTTCCAACTCATGATGAATGATGATATGCTTACGACCTACATTCAACCATTGGTGTATGCCCACATCCTTCCCCACAACGAGCTTGTCTGCTACATTGTATTCATGAGTGTGGCTCAAAGTAGGAAATTGATTGATGAGAATTTGCTGAAATATCCGAGGCGCGTATTCAAGCATGGTCGCCTGCAGTTGGAGTATTATTATCAATGGCGCGACGACACACAACATTTGCCCACCCGTGTTTTACCACACCTATCAACGTAAGAATACAATAGAGCTTTAGTCGAGACGGTGAAAGGAGACGATGAGCGCTAGCGGGCGAATGAAGCATCGGTGAGAGTGGGAATCAACTTGATGCTATTCTCCAATGAGGATTGTTGTCTAATGAGAATCAAGCATTCCTTTATAAATAGAGAGCCTTCCACAGTGAGAATCATTCCATCGTTGAATCGTACAAGTGACGGACGCACATTCTCTCTCTCTCTACATCCCTGTTATATTATCCAACTAAAATGGTAAGTCGCTACTTTCCTCCCTCTCCTCCCTTGAACGTAAACTTGATAGAATCTTTTTTATTTTCAGGCATCTTCTACATCTACTACACTGACAGGACAAAATGGTGGCCAGACGTTACAAGGTTCGCTACAATCAGATCATCTACAGCTGAGACCAGTGGAAGAAACAACAAAGGTACATAATCCTACACCGCTACAGCGTAAATTTAAACAAGTCTTGCGTCATGAGGATCACAGCGTAGTACTGCAAACGGGAATGCTCCCTTCCACTGATGTGAAGATATTGAGCAATCAGTATGGGGACTACATACTCATCCCAATGAGTCCGTACATTCGCCACCAACTTGTCATTATTGAAGAGTACGTGACATTAAATATGGACATTCCTCCTCCTCTTGCTCAAGAGTGGAAGGCGAGAGATGAAAAGGATACTCCCTATAGAAAGATTTGGGATGGCAATCAAATTTGCCTACCATTATCACATTGGTGTAGTTATTATAAAAAGGATGGAGATCAATCAATACCCATCACATGCGACGAGCTCGGAGAAGGTACTTGGGATATCATTTTCAAAGTGAATGGGCTATATTATGGTCAGCACAAGGATAACAAAATAGCCTCCCTCTCGATACACACTGAATCCATCCTATATATTCCAAAGCCACCCAGCGTAGATGACATTATTGACGAAATCCTTAAGGGGGTTGTACGAAGCGCAAGTCGGACAAGAATGCTACCTCCAAACGCAAGTCAAGGAAAGAGAATTGCTAATCCTTTCCTAACTCTACCCTATGACAATTCGCTTATGTGCTTTGAGTGTCGTGGACGTGGTCTTATTAGATACATTTTACTTCTTCGTTGCCATCATATCATTTGTGTATTTTGTCGTGAAAAGCATCGATGTAATTCTTCATTTTGTGATATGTTATAGAACGTTTCCTTAGATGTGTAATTTCCGTTTTAGGCTTCTATCATCATTTTTATGGATTGTGAGGGTGAACCTGTACAGGAGCTCAGTGCTATTGCTATGAACAATTGGACATATCAGATTGTTAGTGTCTATCATCAACATGCCAACTGTGATCCCAATGTTGATCAATGGGCGAGAAAACACATTCATGGACTTAATCTGAAATATTTGCAAGACTATGGCTTTTCTTGTGAGACTGCTCTTCTTATTGACTTTAAACGATGGTTAGCTGCTTTCAATATTATACGCATCTTTTGTAATAATCCTGGTAAGGAGAGGAAAGTATTTCCCAATCTAGTCATTAATGATATTTTGCTCCCACCTTGGGATATTAGAGTGAATCAACACTATCATAAAGTCACGAAACGTTTTAAGGATTTGTGTGTTCCTATTTTGTCTGTTCGTTGTAGTAGCTACGTTCATAACCAATGCTTCTTTCCTCCTTACCTCAACACTGCCAAAGTCCTGTATGGTTATCATTGCTCGCTATATGACAGTTACCAGCTGCATCTATTTTATCTGTTTCAAACCATTGATTTGTAATGCATGCTTGTTACAGTTATTGAATAAATGTTATTATGCGAAGAGTTGTTGTTTTCATGCAACGGATGGGTTAGATGAAGGGTGATCATATATTTTTCAAATGACTGTGGAACATTGATTTCCATGATGAAGATTTAGACAGTTAGATTCGATGACGAACAAGATTTACTAGTTTGCAAGTTAGACTAAGCGTTCTCTTATTTGTAAATGAAAGATATAGCTTCAACAGTTTACAGATTAAAAATAAAGTTTCAATAGTGTATGTGTTAGAAATAAAGATTAAGCTGTTTGTATGTTAGAAATAAAATAAAGTTTCAACAGTTTGTACATTAAAAATAAAGTTTCAACAGTGTGAACGTTAGAAATAAAGTTTTTGGCTGTTTGTATGTTAAAAATAAAGTTTTAACAGTGTGTACGTTAGAAATAGAGTTTTATCTGTTTGTAAAATGAGATTGTAGGATTTACTAGTTTGCAAGTTAGACTAAGCGTTCTACTATTTGTAAACGAAAGATATAGTTTCAACAGTTTACAGATTAAAAATGAAGTTTCAATAGTGTGCACGTTAGAAATAAAGTTTTAGTCGTTTGCGCGTTACAAATAAAATAAAGTTTCAACCGTTTACAAGTTCAAAATAAAGTTTCAACAGTGCGTATGTTAGAAATAGAGTTTTATCGGTTCGTAAATTAAGATCATGAGATTTACTAGTTTGCAAGTTAGACTAAGCGTTCTACTATTTGTAAATGAAAGATATAGTTTCAACAGTTTACAGATTAAAAATAAAGTTTCAACAGTGTGTACGTTAGAAATAAAGTTTTAGCTGTTTATATATTAGAAACAAAATAAAGTTTCAACAGTGTGTACGTTACAAATAAAGTTTTATCTGTTTGTATGTTGGAAATAAAGTTTTAGCTGCTTGTATGTTAGAAATAAAGGTGTAACAGTTTATATTCTAGAAAGAAAGGTATAACTGTTTGTAAAATAAGATCATAAGATTTACTAGTTTGAAAGTTAGACTAAGCGTTCCACTATTTGCAAGCGAAAGATATAGTTTCAACAGTTCACAGATTAAAAATAAAGTTTCAACAGTGTGTACGTTAGAAATAAAGTTTTAGCTGTTTGTATGTTAGAAATAAAGTTTCAACAGTGTGTACGTTAGAAATAAAGTTTTAGTCGTTTGCGCGTTAGAAATAAAATAAAGTTTCAACCGTTTACAAGTTCAACATAGAGTTTCAACAGTGCGTATGTTAGAAATAGAGTTTTATCGGTTTGTAAATTAAGATCATGAGATTTACTAGTTTGCAAGCTAGACTAAGCGTTCTACTATTTGTAAATGAAAGATATAGTTTCAACAGTTTACAGATTAAAAATAAAGTTTCAATAGTGTATGTGTTAGAAATAAAGTTTTATCTGTTTGTATGTTAGAAATAAAGTTTTAGCTGCTTGTATGTTAGAAATAAATGTATAACAGTTTATATGCTAGAAAGAAAGGTATAACTGTTTGTAAAATAAGATCATAAGATTTACTAGTTTGCAAGTTAGACTAAGCGTTCTACTACTTGTAAATGAAAGATATAGTTTCAACAGTTTACAGATTCAAAATAAAGTTTCAACAGTGTGTACGTTAGAAATAAAGTTTTATCTGTTTGTATGTTAGTAATAGAGTTTTAGCTGCTTGTATGTTAGAAATAAAGGTATAACAGTTTATATGCTAGAAAGAAAGGTATAACTGTTTGTAAAATAAGATCATAAGATTTACTAGTTCGCAAGTTCGACTAAGCGTTCTACTATTTGTAAATTAGAACTAAAATTATAACTGTTTACAAGTTAAAGCGTTGATGCGATGATCAACAATTAATAAGCTGAGAAACTTTAGATTCACTTTAACATTACCACATGTTTACAGATAGAAATGTATCACAGCAAAGCTACTTCATGAGTTAGTTTGCCAGGAGTGTATCATCTCAAACTTTTACTCCGTTGTTGAAATTTCAGTTTTGTACATATTTGAAGTATCATCATTGCGGTTTGTTTTTGATGTGTTTACGATGAACGCACACATGAGTCTTATGACACTATGGTTGTATCTTATACGTTTCGACAAAGACTGAGCGAAGTAAATAAAAATCTAAGTTGAAAGTCTCTTAGGTTGTATTATCAAATATCTTAGTATTATACAAAGTTGAGAATGTAAGTTGAACATTTTATCGGAATGTTGTTTTAAAATGAAAATAAGAACTTCATCGTATGAGTATTCAAAGCATGTTTTGTAAATCAAATGTGTATAGTACTGACGTGATAGAATCAAACTTGACAAACGCGTTTGTCAAGTTCATTTGATTCTATTGAACAAATAGTAGAACGCTTAGTCTAACTTGCAAACTAGTAAATCTTATGATATTACTTTACAAACAGTTATACCTTTCTTTCTAGCATATAAACTGTTATACCTTTATTTCTAACATACAAGCAGCTAAAACTCTATTTCTAACATACAAACAGATAAAACTTTATTTCTAACACATACACTATTGAAACTTTATTTTTAATCTGTAAACTGTTGAAACTATATCTTTCATTTACAAATAGTAGAACGCTTAGTCTAGCTTGCAAACTAGTAAATCTTATGATCTTAATTTACAAACTGATAAAACTCTATATCTAACATACGCACTGTTGAAACTCTATGTTGAACTTGTAAACGGTTGAAACTTTATTTTATTTCTAACGCGCAAACGACTAAAACTTTATTTCTAACGTACACACTGTTGAAACTTTATTTTTAACATACAAACAGCTAAAACTTTATTTCTAACGTACACACTATTGAAACTTTATTTTTAATCTGTGAACTGTTGAAACTATATCTTTCGTTTACAAATAGTAGAACGCTTAGTCTAACTTGCAAACTAGTAAATCCTACAATCTCATTTTACAAACAGATAAAACTCTATTTCTAACGTACACACTGTTGAAACTTTATTTCTAACATACAAACAGCTAAAACTTTATTTCTAACGTTCACACTGTTGAAACTTTATTTTTAATGTACAAACTGTTGAAACTTTATTTTATTTCTAACATACAAACAGCTTAATCTTTATTTCTAACACATACACTATTGAAACTTTATTTTTAATCTGTAAACTGTTGAAGCTATATCTTTCATTTACAAATAAGAGAACGCTTAGTCTAACTTGCAAACTAGTAAATCTTGTTCGTCATCGAATCTAACTGTCTAAATCTTCATCATGGAAATCAATGTTCCACAGTCATTTGAAAAATATATGATCACCCTTCATCTAACCCATCCGTTGCATGAAAACAACAACTCTTCGCATAATAACATTTATTCAATAACTGTAACAAGCATGCATTACAAATCAATGGTTTGAAACAGATAAAATAGATGCAGCTGGTAACTGTCATATAGCGAGCAATGATAACCATACAGGACTTTGGCAGTGTTGAGGTAAGGAGGAAAGAAGCATTGGTTATGAACGTAGCTACTACAACGAACAGACAAAATAGGAACACACAAATCCTTAAAACGTTTCGTGACTTTATGATAGTGTTGATTCACTCTAATATCCCAAGGTGGGAGCAAAATATCATTAATGACTAGATTGGGAAATACTTTCCTCTCCTTACCAGGATTATTACAAAAGATGCGTATAATATTGAAAGCAGCTAACCATCGTTTAAAGTCAATAAGAAGAGCAGTCTCACAAGAAAAGCCATAGTCTTGCAAATATTTCAGATTAAGTCCATGAATGTGTTTTCTCGCCCATTGATCAACATTGGGATCACAGTTGGCATGTTGATGATAGACACTAACAATCTGATATGTCCAATTGTTCATAGCAATAGCACTGAGCTCCTGTACAGGTTCACCCTCACAATCCATAAAAATGATGATAGAAGCCTAAAACGGAAATTACACATCTAAGGAAACGTTCTATAACATATCACAAAATGAAGAATTACATCGATACTTTTCACGACAAAATACACAAATGATATGATGGCAACGAAGAAGTAAAATGTATCTAATAAGACCACGTCCACGACACTCAAAGCACATAAGCGAATTGTCATAGGGTAGAGTTAGGAAAGGATTAGGAATTCTCTTTCCTTGACTTGCGTTTGGAGGTAGCATTCTTGTCCGACTTGCGCTTCGTACAACCCCCGTTAAGGATTTCGTCAATAATGTCATCTACGCTGGGTGGCTTTGGAATATATAGGATGGATTCAGTGTGTATCGAGAGGGAGGCTATTTTGTTATCCTTGTGCTGACCATAATATAGCCCATTCACTTTGAAAATGATATCCCAAGTACCTTCTCCGAGCTCGTCGCATGTGATGGGTATTGGTTGATCTCCATCCTTTTTATAATAACTACACCAATGTGATAATGGTAGGCAAATTTGATTGCCATCCCAAATCTTTCTATAGGGAGTATCCTTTTCATCTCTCGCCTTCCACTCTTGAGCAAGAGGAGGAGGAATGTCCATATTTAATGTCACGTGCTCTTCAATAATGTCAAGTTGGTGGCGAATGTACGGACTCATTGGGATGAGTATGTAGTCCCCATACTGATTGCTCAATATCTTCACATCAGTGGAAGGGAGCATTCCCGTTTGCAGTACTACGCTGTGATCCTCATGACGCAAGACTTGTTTAAATTTACGCTGTAGCGGTGTAGGATTATGTACCTTTGTTGTTTCTTCCACTGGTCTCAGCTGTAGATGATCTGATTGTAGCGAACCTTGTAACGTCTGGCCACCATTTTGTCCTGTCAGTGTAGTAGATGTAGAAGATGCCTGAAAATAAAAAAGATTCTATCAAGTTTACGTTCAAGGGAGGAGAGGGAGGAAAGTAGCGACTTACCATTTTAGTTGGATAATATAACAGGGATGTAGAGAGAGAGAGAATGTGCGTCCGTCACTTGTACGATTCAACGATGGAATGATTCTCACTGTGGAAGGCTCTCTATTTATAAAGGAATGCTTGATTCTCATTAGACAACAATCCTCATTGGAGAATAGCATCAAGTTAATTCCCACTCTCACCGATGCTTCATTCGCCCGCTAGCGCTCATCGTCTCCTTTCACCGTCTCGACTAAAGCTCTATTGTATTCTTCCGTTGATAGGTGTGGTAAAACACGGGTGGGCAAATGTTGTGTGTCGTCGCGCCATTGATAATAATACTCCAACTGTAGGCGACCATGCTTGAATACGCGCCTTGGATATTTCAGCAAATTCTCATCAATCAATTTCCTACTTTGAGCCACACTCATGAATACAATGTAGCAGACAAGCTCGTTGTGGGGAAGGGTGTGGGCATGCACCAATGGTTGAATGTAGGTCGTAAGCATATCATCATTCATCATGAGTTGGAAGCCTATCACTGAGGGCAGCCCGACATACGTCCTTAGAGTCACCTAAACAATGTCCTCCATGCTCTGGGAAACTACCTGCGCCATCGGCTGAATCGCTCCTCTCGTCGTCAAAAGAATGTACATAGCTCATGCACTCCAACTCTCTCAGTGCTGTAGGCGTATTTTATACCACCCACCCCTACGCTCCTCTGGTGTTAACTTTCGTTTAGCAAAAAAGTCGTCATGATATTTCAACGACGGAGTAAAAGTTTGAGATGACACACTCCTGGCAAACTAACTCATGAAGTAGCTTTGCTGTGATACATTTCTATCTGTAAACATATGGTAATGTTAAAGTGAATCTAAAACTTTTCAGCTTATTAATTGTTCATCGTTGGATCAACGCTTTAACTCGTGAACAGTTATAATTTTATTTTTAATTTACACTTAGTCTAACTTGTAAACTAGCAAATCTTGCGATCTTACTTTTACAAACAGCTATACCTTTATTTCTAACATACACACTATTGAAACTTTATTTCTAACTTGTAAACTCTTGAAACTTTATTTTGATATACAAACAGCTAAAACTTTATTTCTAACGTACACACTATTGAAACTTTATTTTTAACTTGTAAACTGATGAAACTTTATTTTGTTTCTAACATACAAACAGTTACACCTTTATTTCTAACGTACACACTATTGAAACTTTATTTTTAACTTGTAAACTGGTGAAATTTTATTTTTTATCTTGCAAACAGCTAAAGCTTTATTTCTAGCGTACACACTGTTGAAACTTTGTTTCTATAACTTGTACACTGTTGAAACTTTATTTTTAATATGTAAACTGTTGAAACTATATATCTTTCATTTACAAATAGTAGAACGCTTAGTCTAACTTGTAAATCTTATAACACTTCATATGGGTGATGATGGTAGATGAAATAGTGTTAAATAAAATTAAGATAGCTTGCACTTCTGATACAGGGATAGCAATCGACTGCGATCCATGTGTAAAGAGCTTGTTAGACTACGGAAGAGAGAAGTGTGTTATGTTGCGTGTGGCGCGTGAGTGTCCTCCCATTTCATTCCATTCATCAATTCGTCTCATTGATAGAGACAGGTAGAACTCATGGTTCTCATAACGTATGCAATGGAAAGTTTATAAGGCAACCTTCGACAGTTGGCTAAATGTCACCCTGGCGCGAATGCATGCTACGTTGAGACAGAGGCAATCACTTGCAAACATGACGCAGAGAGGTCCTTGCGAATGTCCCTTGCGGTATACATAGCTACGGGTTTCACCGCCGCCCTTTACAGGAACGCCTGTGGAAAGGAAGTATTACACCGAACTTCATTTGCAACGTTCAAGTTGACTGATAGCAGATTCAACTTAATGATAGCATTTGCCAGTCTGAAGACTGCCCAGGGCAAACCGCGTGGAGGTTCTATCATGTCTTGCACCATGGTGGCCCTTATCAGGGCCGGTGGTTCGTTCTCGGCGACAAATTGACTATTGACTTGAAAAGTCAATAGGCATGACAGTTAGGTTGTCATATACCCTGTACCGCCTAAGCCGTGGTGGTGCATCTGGCACCTTTCGGATGCGGGTGGTATTAGGAGTCCACACCTCATCCGTCCAAACGATCCTCTTGATCTTCCCCTTCTTCTCACACTCCTTCTCATCCTCTTCATCCCACTCGTCGAGGATGATGAAGTCGGGAATGGTGTTGGTAGGAGATGTTGCTTCCATCGTGACTTAAAATTGAATGAGAAGCGCTACAATCTTCTGGCTTATATAGGGTTTTCAACAATGAATTGCTCAACAGCGAATCAGAATGCTTCAGGGATAGCAATCGACTGCACAACGTTCAAGTTGACTGATAGCAGATTCAACTTAATGATGGTATTCGCCAGTCTGAAGACTGCCCAGGGCAAACCGCGAGGAGGTTCTATCAAATCTTGCCCCATGGTGGCCCTTATCAGGGCCGGTGGTTCGTTCTCGTCGTATCTGAAAATAGAAGGAAAAATAGATGAAATTTTTTCAAGTGATAGAGATGAATATTGACTTACCACAATATCAATTCAAGCGGTTCGCTGCACCTTCGCTGGTGGTGGATGAGGCAGGTATTTAGCTGGTAACTTTCGCTTACGATGGCGAATTTCCTTTATCTCGCCATTGTGTTTGATGCTGATGTGGAGACAGCGAATATCTTGCGTTGCTCCTTCGTAGCACTCGCTCGTTTTGTCCAAATCCTCCGACTCCATTATTACATCGTCGATAATTTTGCTACCGACTACGGGGAGGTGGAGCGTTGTTCTTCTCTCCTTGACAGCGCTATTCTTCGCTTCAAGAAGAGCCATCTTCTCCTGCTCATGTTGGAGTTTGAGCGTCGCCTCCTTCACCTTCATGTTCTTAATGCATGTGGCCTGATCCTCTACACGACCCTCACTCGCTAGAGCTCTCTTTTGGAAACCTTCCAACTTCAGTACTTGAGCCTTAAGACTCCTAATTTCCGTCACCTGTTTTTGAGTTGAAAATTCTCATCCCTTAACCCCTTTCAAAATGAAACGCTCCGGTGCGTCCCCTAACATCTCACTAAGACACGCCAGTGCGTTTGGTAGTTGATGCACATCGATTGGACTTCAAGATACAGTAGTGACAATCTGAAGACATTTTACATGTGCAGTGTATTAGAACACACAGTGTCCTCCTGCATAGACTACTTGTTATTGATTGGCTGACATAAAGCGAACATCATTCTTACGCCTGTTCATGACACATTTATTAATTCACTCATCACAACTGACTGCCTGTAAACATGTCTGCGCGTCCGGTTCTATCCCGACAGCGAGTTCAGCGTTACGGCTTTGACGAGGATTCTGATAGTTGTAACTCAACAGAAGATGTACTCGATGACGAGTTTGACGTGGACCTTGATCGTTCAGATGAAGACGGAGAGAATGAAAGCATGTCTACGAGTGAAGAAGAGTCTATGGACGAATCTCCTGTTGTTGAATGGAGATCAACTACTTCTGAGACAAATGAAGCGGTCGCATTGGACTTTTCTGGCAGTCCTGGATTTTGCGAACCATTTCATTTCACCAACCTTGAAAGCTATCTGAACGCGTACCTGCCTGATGAACTATTGAAATGATTACCAGATGGACGAATAGTCGCACTCTTATTGCTGAAGCTGAAAATTACTTGAATGACAAAGACGGCAGTCAATGGAAAAGCGTGGATATGCAAGAAATGAAAGTGTTCATTGGTTTGACATTCGCAATGGGAATTATGCGATAGCCAACCCTCACATCATATTGGTCGACTGAGTCTCTTTTGAAAACTGGATATTTTGGCAAGTGTATGTCCAGGGATAGATATCTTACTATTTTGCGATTCCTTAGATTTTCGGATCCCTTTACAGTGGTGAAATCTGATCGCAATTCAAGAATATCTGAATTGCTTGATCAAGTACATACCATTTGTTCAAAATATATTCCGGATAGGAGTTTGGCTGCGGATGAGGCCTTACTTCTCTTCAAAGGCCGATTGCAGTTTCGTATGTTCATTAGAACCAAAAGAGCCCGTTTCGCCATATAGACGTACATGTTGTGAGAAAAATCCGGTTACATGCTGCAGCCAGAAGTGTATTATGGGGCGACTACAGATATGGATTGCGATTTACCAGACGCAAATCATCTGTCCAAAAGTGAAAAATCATTGCAATATTGTTGCACAGAGCTCAGCTGCTAGACAAAGGCTATATAGTTACCATCGACAATTGGTTCTGCAGCACTCGATTGGCAGAATTTTTGTGGTCTCATAAGACTGGGATGCGAGGCACGATTCGTCGAACCGAGGAATTCCAAATATGTTCCAAATTGCAAAGCTAGACAAATTTGGTTGTGCCTACATGCGCAAAGGGCCAGTGCTGTCAGTGAAATTTACTGACAAGAGAGACGTTTGTCTCATAAGCACCGTTGATACAGCCGGCGAGCTTAGCAAAGAAAGAATTCTTCCTGGTAACAGGAGAATTAGCTATTCAAAGCCAAATGCAATAGAAAATTACAATGCAGACATGGGGGGTGTCGACATAACCGATCAACTTCTTGCAGAAAATAAATGTGCAAGGAAGTCATGGACATGGTTCAAAAAATTGGACATTCACTTTATTCAGCGATTGCTTTTGAATGGTTATTTGAGATACAAAAGAGATCGTGATGCTAGATGTACTTTCCTCCAATTCACAAAGCAAGCAATTATTCATTTCACAGGAGTAGAATCCTGCCCTATGAGAGGTAGACAGCCAAAACTCAGCGACCAGACCAGCCGTTTGAATGAGGGTCAGATTCACAGTCCAGCATATATCGATGAAATGAAAGAGGGAAAGCGCAGTCGCCTCAGAAGAAAATGCCAGCAATGCCTGAAAAATGACACAAGAAAAAACACATTCTATAAATGTGATGCTTGGCCAGGTAACATTTCTCTATGCCCCGTCCCGTGTTTTCGACTGTGGCATGAACAATTGTTGTGATGTTTGTCATGTAACTTGAATAAAAATGATAACAAAAAAATTTTTTTCTTATTTTTACCGTGACGGGCATGGTGCAAATAATTCCGTTACCGATGGAAAGGGGTTAATGCTGAGCATTCGTTTTTATAACGGCTCATTTCATCCTTGAGCTTCTTAATGGCGTACTCTTGGCTAACCCTCGCCACACCATCATCCTTAGCCCACTGCTTGGCTTGGGCTTTGATGCCTCATCCCTTTTTTTTCCTTTAATCTTGCAGTCTTCTATTGCACGAACTGCCATCTGCAGCTCTCTCTCCACATCCAGATCAACTTGAGGTCTTTCAACAGGTGGGATGATGACCTTCCCAACCTCTGAGGCATGCGTCTCTGTCTCATCATCTTGATCAGGTTTTCGAAAAGTGGGGTGATGGCTATCCCAACCTCTGAGGTGGTATAATTCTTCACCTTCTTAATGAGACATGTTGAATGCGTCTTATAGAAAGACTCGTTCAGGTTTCCCCTGACAAATTTCATGCACGATGTGCATCCGCTCACCACAGCGACCTCCTTATGCTCTTCGGGAGTGTCGGGGAATTTATTTAAATGGCGCTTGAACTCGCCACCTCGCTTGACTTCGCCACATAGGCACTTTTTAAAATGAAACTTCGAGTTTCCTCCCATTTTGTAAAGGAAGGATGAAATAGAATTACTAACAGGCGACATTGGCAGTCATTTTTATAATCATACAGTTAAATTGTGAGATTGGTGGAAAGTTTCGAACCTTTGAATCCGTTACAGGCATTACTCAGAGGGGATCTTATCTCAACTCCAAGGCCTCGGCCCACAAATCCAACCTCCCGCGGACAGAGCGTGCGTCATATCACTGTGTTGGCATCCGGACCCTGATTTTGACATGAAAACCAGTGGATTGTTTACAAAGGTTGCAAATTCCATGCCGAAGCTTGCCTCCCACAACTTTATAAATGTCTTAGTTGAATTCAGCAGGTTCGAAAACCCCGAAAAATCATCAAAAATAACAAATTCAAATTTTTCAGCATTTTGCACTACCTATGAAATTTTATAAGTAGTCTATAAATATAGCTCTGATCAAGAACTATCACATGTCATTTAAATCAAGTCAAATGGACTTGTAAAAGCAAAGTTACAAGCCTTTAAAGTTTTGGAGTCTTTTATGGCCTGGAGACGAAGGCCATCTCCTGGCTAACCTCTAAGTCTGACGGCTTAGCTGATATCAGCAATGAAATTTTCTAAGTCGGTTTCTTACAGAAACCCGGAATTTGGAATGTCCGAAGCTATCATCGGAGCTCAGAGAGACGACCTACCTTTGACAATCGCTCTCCTCTAAATGAAAAGTCTCTGTCGGTTCCCGCTTATATAGTGTGTGGCGATCAGCTGATGACGTAATACCCATCATCCAAATCTTTAAATCCGTCTATCTCCGGTTCTAGTGCTCCGATGGAGCTGGAAATTCACCATGACTGTGTAGAATTTGATGCTGAATCCGAATCTGCCCTCCATTTTCCCATCCGATGCTTCATTTTGGCTCTACAGCCCACAGCCATCGCAAAAATTCTAACTCGTTTTTCGGAAAAATCAAGAAAAATTTTTTCTCTCCGATTGCTTTCAAATTCACCATATAGATGCAGAATTTGAAGCTCATCACGAATCTGAAATCCGTTTGGCTCTCCGATGCTTCGTTTTGAGGCTACAGCCCAAAACGTTCAAAATTTTAACTCTGTCTTTTTTTCGCGAATTCATGAAATCTTGTTTCCGCTCTAACTTCTAAACGAAGACAGATATGAACAAGCTGTTTCGTTCGCTGAATTTGTCTCACTCTTAGCTTTCAAACGAGCTATTGCACGACTTTCTACGATCTCTAGAACCAAAGTTGGAAGATCGGTGCCGAGGGGGGGACGTCAGCGAAAATTTTTTCTCTCCGATTGCTTTCAAATTCACCATACTGATGCAGAATTTGACGCTGATCACGAATCTGACATCCGTTTTGCTCTCCGATGCTTCGTTTTGAGGCTACAGCCCAAAACGTCCAAAATTTTACCTCTGTCGTTTTTTCGGAAAAATTTGAAGAAAAATTTTTTTCTCTCCGATTCCTTTCAAACTCACCATACCGATGCAGAATTTGACGCTGATCATGAATCTGAAGTCCGTTTCACTCTCCCGTGCCTCCTTCACCCTCAAAACACACTCTCACTCCACCACGTCAACCTGGTCGGTCGGCCAAGTCAACCTAGTCGGTCAGCAAAGTCAACCGGGACGGTCGGCCACGTCAACCTGGTCGGTCGGCCAAGTCAGCCTGGACGGTCGGCCACGTCAACCTGGACGGTCGGCCACGTCAACCTGGACGGTCGGCCAAGACAACCTCTCACTCCAACCTGGGCGGCCGGCCAAGGTGGGGCGCTGTGTTTGTATGGGAGCTAGCCATTTCGAGGCGCGCTGTGTTTGTATGGGACCCACCCCATTTCGAGGCGCGCGTGTTTGTATTGGACCCACCCCATTTCGGGGCGCGCGTGTTTATTATGGACTTTTACTTACTACTCCCGTATATGGGGCAATTTGTTACAAATTTTTACTTGTAATTAAATGTTTGCCACAGGAATAGTGCTTGATTTTTCTTCATTCTACTGCATGAACATTATGTCTCACGATCTAAACATGTTCCAGCAAAGAAATTAGGCTAAAAGCACAAATACTTCGGTCACAATCTCAAAAAAATCAAAAATTGTAGCAACTAGCCCCGCGGTCTCCCCTACGTACAAGTTTATTTAATTTTCTATTCATGAGGAATCATATCTGAGATAGTAAAACAGCTTATATTTTTACTGTATATTATTTTGCTGGGATACACAGTTTGATTTCGATTCTAACTTCATTCTCTATAACTTCATGCATGATGGTTATCTACCAGCAAACAGATCGTGTAGTACTCGTATAGAGAATCCAGATGATGTATGCATCAATACAAACGCTGAGCTTATATAACAGTATCTGTCTGTCGTGTAATCACTTCAATGTTCTTGTTGCATCGAGAATTTGTGATGAAAAGTTAAGCTAATTTTAGGAAACCCAAAACGTCATTCTTTGACATAAAACCTTCAATTTCTTCAAAAGTTACATTGCCTGACAAATAATCAATAATATGCAGTTGTAAAGAATGATTCTGGTGTATCATATGCCAGGATAAGTTTTATGGAGAGTAGAATTTTTCAAAAGAGAAAAATAACATAATTTTTGTGTTTTTGAAAATTTTGTTGGCCTACAGACAAAAGCTCATGTAGCCACATAGAATGCAAATACTATATTAAACCAAAAACTACCTTGATTGCATCAGTTCCTGATATCATTTCAAATGATCATAGAATAACAATATTGTGACAAAAAGTAACTATCGGAATACCAGTTTCGTCATTCCATGAAATTGAAAATCTTAAATTTTTTCAAAAGTTAAGGTGCCTGGCAAATAAACAAAATGCAGTTGCAAGGAAGGTCTCTGGGACAACATTCGTTGTCTTTACTTTTGGAATAGGTATTGTAGAGAGCAGACTTTTTCAATTGAATGACATGACAAAATTTAGGTGCTTCATTTGCATCATTCCACGACAGAGGCTTTCTGTCAAAATGACAGCTGTTAGATCGTTAACGAAATAATTTTGCTTCAGTTTATACAACATGGGTATTCTTTCCATGAAAATATCTGCGAACAATTTTTAAAAGCATTGGAAGATATAATAATATTCACATCAAAATAGGTAATCAAAATAGTCATTCCACGACTATATAAAAATCCACTTCTACAAAACCCAATACTAATAATTGCTCTCCCTACACGGGTAATTTCCGGAGACCTGGATTATTAAATCACCAGCAAAAATATCTTTGTAGCTCTAGGTCAAAAAATTAAATTTTTGAAAATATTGTCGGCTACCATTTTCTAAGGCTCACTATTTGAACTATTTTAACTTCTAATTAAGCGCTTTTCAAGTCTTGATAAATGATCAGAAGCCTTCCAGAAGTTTTCTTCAAATTCACATGACAGATCCACCAAATTTGTCGACACCTTTCATGCCAGCGACTGATTTTGACTGGTTAAAAATTAATAATTGTACCTATGCTACGTCTGTTGATACTCAGGACTCGCTATTCTTTCAGTTAACTAGGTCGTCTTGAGAGTTATTCATTGACTATCGAATGAATTGATAGCATTAATGCTAGTGAAAGCTTGATGAATTGCAATTAGAGCTTGATTATGACAGAGTCGGAATCCTATGTAATAACTGATTTGGGGTTCTATTTTATTTTGAATGTCCTTAGGTTCTATTGGAAGTCCGGGTATAGGCCTACCTAGTCAAAGAAGCGCTCCTGACAATTGTTTTAAGAGCATTTTTCGCAAAATTCAATCGGCGAGAAGTGAATAATAGGCCTATGATTTCATAATATTTTTGAGTTACTTTTCCATCACCATCATCAAAGTTTCCTTAAGTATATGTATGCTATGAAGACCTAGGCCTGGCAATTAATTCGAAGATTCAACTACCGTAGCTCAATATTCCGGCTAGCTGATTACATGCACATGTTTAGCAGTTGTCTTGCCCCAGAAAAAAATTTCCTCTGCCTGTTAAGCATACATAGGGCCTCCTGCACCTCCATTGCTCCATGCATCATTGTCACTTTTTGATGCTTTGCTAATTATCGACTCGATTTCATATGATCAGAACTTTGAAGCACACAAATGCTTAGAAACGCTATTTTGATAACTGAAAATAATCCAGGACACATTCAGAATGCAGAGAGCTCCCATTTATATCTGCAGTCTGCATGTTATTAGCAAGAATGATGTACAATTTAGCATATCAATATCAGGGAATATGGGGACATTTGCAGAAGCATCGGCATGAGAAAATACAGTAAAGCAGAAAAATACAGGGTGAACATAAAAGAATACCCCAACTTTAAAAATTTACTGTGACAAGACTAAGCAACGCACGAGGTTCGGTGAGGTGTCATATGAAAGACGACGTTCTGAAGTTTTTTTTACTGCCAAAGCAATGACTTAATTTCTTAAGTTTTCAACAAAATTTTGATCATTAATTTTTGGCTAAAAATGCATGATATTTATTATTCATTTTACCGACAACTCTGCTGTAACTTTTTAAGTGTAAGTCTACCTTATTTCCATCAAGTATTTAATTAAATAAAAGACGATTTTACGATACTAACCATTTGTATCATAGGCCCTATATAAACATCATAAATGCTCAATATGGCCGCCCTCAGCAGCACGAACAACGTCCATTCCATAATCAAACTCACGTCAGACGTTTTGCAACATTTCCGATGTCACAGATCGGATGGATGCTGTGATTCGAGATTTCAGTTCTTCTAAATTTGTCGGGAGTGGTGGCACATACACAGAATTCTTAATATACCCCCAAAGAAAAAAATCACAAGGCGACAAGTCTGGGCTTCGCGGTGGCCAACGATGAAGGGCTTTATCTGTAGATGAATGACGTCCAATCCAGCGTTGAGGATAATGATCATTCAAGTACTGTCGGACTGATAGATGCCAGTGAGGCGGTGCCCCATCTTGCTGAAAAATAAAGTTTCCAGCATGTTCCTCTAATTGAGGCATCAACCAATGAACAAGCATCTCAAATTACGAGGTACCTGTTACAGTAGAGTCTTCAAAAAAGAAAAGACCAAAAACCGTAGATTGCGAAATAGCACAGAACACAGTAGTAAGCAAAGGTCCATAATAAACACAGCGCGCCCCCCCCCTCTGGAACGGCAGAGTGTCGTGGTCGGCCGCCGTGGTGCTTCGGGTCTGACTCCCCCCCCTCTGGAACGACAGAGTGTCGTGGTGTGCCGGCCAGGTTGGTCCACGTTCACAAAATGTTCGCTGACTCCCCCCCCTCTGCAACGACAGAGTGTGAGACTCGGGTGAGTTGGTCCGACCGCCTGGTTGACGTGGGCGACCGTCAAGGTTGACGTGGGCGACCGTCTAGGTTGACGTGGGCGACCGTCTAGGTTGACGTGGGCGACCGTCTAGGTTGTCGTGGATGGTGAAATGGCTGCCAGATTCAGATTCAGAGTAAAATTCTGCATCTGTGGTGTGATTTCCAGCTCAATCGGCGAGAAAAAATTTTTCTTCAAAATTTTAACAGAGTTAAAATTTGGGACGTTTTGGTGTGTAGCGCCAAAACGAACCATCGGATGAGAAAACGGAGGCCAGATTCGGATTCAGCGTGAAATTCTGCATCGGTATGGTGAATTTTAACGGCATCGGAGAGAAAAAATTTTCGCTGACGTCCCCCCCCCTCTGGACAGCTCGCTTCGATTTTGGCTTCCAGTGGACGGATTTTGTCGTGTCATAGCTCGTTTGAAAGCTAAGAGTGAGACAAATTCACTGAAAGAATCGGCTTGTTCCTATCTGTCTACGTTTAGATGTGAGACGCCATTTAAGATTTTGGGACATTGGCGAAAAACGACAGAGTTAGAATTTGGGACGTTTTGGGCTGTAGCTTCAAAACGAAGCATCGGATGGGAAAACGGATTTCAGATTTGGAATCAGCGTGAAATTCTCTATCTGTATGGTGAGTTTCAAGTCAATCGGAGAGAAAAAATTTTCGCTGACGTCCCCCCCCTCCGGACAGCTCGCTTCGATTTTGGCTTCCAGTGGACGGATTTAGTCGTGCCATAGCTCGTTTGAAAGCTAAGAGTGAGACAAATTCACTGAAATAATCGGCTTGTTCCTATCTGTCTTCGTTTAGATGTGAGACGCCATTTAAGATTTTGGGACATTGGCGAAAAACGACAGAGTTAGAATTTGGGACGTTTTGGTGTGTAGCTTCAAAACAAACCATCGGATTGGAAAACGGATTTCAGATTCGGATTCAGCGTGAAATTCTGCATCGGTATGGTGAATTTGAACGGCATCGGAGAGAAAAAATTTTCGCTGACGTCCCCCCCCCTCTGGACAGCTCGCTTCGATTTTGGCTTCCAGTGGACGGATTTAGTCGTGCCATAGCTCGTTTGAAAGCTAAGAGTGAGACAAATTCACTGAAACAAACGGCTTGTTCCTATCTGTCTTCGTTTAGATGTGAGACGCCATTTAAGATTTTGGGACATTGGCGAAAAACGACAGAGTTAGAATTTGGGACGTTTTGGTGTGTAGCTTCAAAACGAAGCATCGGATGGGAAAACGGATTTCAGATTCGGATTCAGCGTGAAATTCTGCATCGGTATGGTGAATTTGAACGCCATCGGAGAGAAAAAATTTTCGCTGACGTCCCCCCCCCTCTGGACAGCTCACTTCGATTTTGGCTTCCAGTGGACGGATTTAGTCGTGCCATAGCTCGTTTGAAAGCTAAGAGTGAGACAAATTCACTGAAACAAACGGCTTGTTCCTATCTGTCTTCGTTTAGATGTGAGACGCCATTTAAGATTTTGGGACATTGGCGAAAAACGACAGAGTTAGAATTTGGGACGTTTTGGTGTGTAGCTTCAAAACGAACCATCGGATGGGAAAACGGATTTCAGATTTGGAATCAGCGTGAAATTCTCTATCTGTATGGTGAGTTTCAACGCCATCGGAGAGAAAAAATTTTCGCTGACGTCCCCCCCCCTCTGGACAGCTCGCTTCGATTTTGGCTTCCAGTGGACGGATTTAGTCGTGCCATAGCTCGTTTGAAAGCTAAGAGTGAGACAAATTCACTGAAACAAACGGCTTGTTCCTATCTGTCTTCGTTGAGATGTGAGACGCCATTTAAGATTTTGGGACATTGGCGAAAAACGACAGAGTTAGAATTTGGGACGTTTTGGTGTGTAGCTTCAAAACGAACCATCGGATTGGAAAACGGATTTCAGATTTGGAATCAGCGTGAAATTCTGCATCGGTATGGTGAATTTGAACGCCATCGGAGAGAAAAAATTTTCGCTGACGTCCCCCCCCCCTCTGGACAGCTCGCTTCGATTTTGGCTTCCAGTGACGGATTTAGTCGTGCCATAGCTCGTTTGAAAGCTAAGAGTGAGACAAATTCACTGAAACAAACGGCTTGTTCCTATCTGTCTTCGTTTAGATGTGAGACGCCATTTAAGATTTTGGGACATTGGCGAAAAACGACAGAGTTAGAATTTGGGACGTTTTGGGCTGTAGCTTCAAAACGAACCATCGGATTGGGAAACGGATTTCAGATTTGGAATCAGCGTGAAATTCTCTATCTGTATGGTGAGTTTCAAGTCAATCGGAGAGAAAAAATTTTCGCTGACGTCCCCCCCCTCTGGACAGCTCGCTTCGATTTTGGCTTCCAGTGGACGGATTTAGTCGTGCCATAGCTCGTTTGAAAGCTAAGAGTGAGACAAATTCACTGAAACAAACGGCTTGTTCCTATCTGTCTTCGTTTAGATGTGAGACGCCATTTAAGATTTTGGGACATTGGCGAAAAACGACAGAGTTAGAATTTGGGACGTTTTGGTGTGTAGCTTCAAAACGAACCATCGGATTGGAAAACGGATTTCAGATTCGGATTCAGCGTGAAATTCTGCATCGGTATGGTGAATTTGAACGCCATCGGAGAGAAAAAATTTTCGCTGACGTCCCCCCCCCTCTGGACAGCTCACTTCGATTTTGGCTTCCAGTGGACGGATTTAGTCGTGCCATAGCTCGTTTGAAAGCTAAGAGTGAGACAAATTCACTGAAACAAACGGCTTGTTCCTATCTGTCTTCGTTTAGATGTGAGACGCCATTTAAGATTTTGGGACATTGGCGAAAAACGACAGAGTTAGAATTTGGGACGTTTTGGTGTGTAGCTTCAAAACGAAGCATCGGATTGGAAAACGGATTTCAGATTTGGAATCAGCGTGAAATTCTCTATCTGTATGGTGAGTTTGAACGCCATCGGAGAGAAAAAATTTTCGCTGACGTCCCCCCCCTCTGGACAGCTCGCTTCGATTTTGGCTTCCAGTGGACGGATTTAGTCGTGCCATAGCTCGTTTGAAAGCTAAGAGTGAGACAAATTCACTGAAACAAACGGCTTGTTCCTATCTGTCTTCGTTTAGATGTGAGACGCCATTTAAGATTTTGGGACATTGGCGAAAAACGACAGAGTTAGAATTTGGGACGTTTTGGTGTGTAGCTTCAAAACGAAGCATCGGATTGGAAAACGGATTTCAGATTTGGAATTAGCGTGAAATTCTCTATCTGTATGGTGAGTTTCAAGTCAATCGGAGAGAAAAAAATTTCGCTGACGTCCCCCCCCTCTGGACAGCTCGCTTCGATTTTGGCTTCCAGTGGACGGATTTAGTCGTGCCATAGCTCGTTTGAAAGCTAAGAGTGAGACAAATTCACTGAAACAAACGGCTTGTTCCTATCTGTCTTCGTTGAGATGTGAGACGCCATTTAAGATTTTGGGACATTGGCGAAAAACGACAGAGTTAGAATTTGGGACGTTTTGGGCTGTAGCTTCAAAACGAAGCATCGGATGGGAAAACGGATTTCAGATTTGGAATCAGCGTGAAATTCTCTATCTGTATGGTGAGTTTCAACGCCATCGGAGAGAAAAAATTTTCGCTGACGTCCCCCCCTCTGGACAGCTCGCTTCGATTTTGGCTTCCAGTGGACGGATTTAGTCGTGCCATAGCTCGTTTGAAAGCTAAGAGTGAGACAAATTCACTGAAACAAACGGCTTGTTCCTATCTGTCTTCGTTTAGATGTGAGACGCCATTTAAGATTTTGGGACATTGGCGAAAAACGACAGAGTTAGAATTTGGGACGTTTTGGTGTGTAGCTTCAAAACGAAGCATCGGATTGGAAAACGGATTTCAGATTCGGATTCAGCGTGAAATTCTGCATCGGTATGGTGAATTTGAACGGCATCGGAGAGAAAAAATTTTCGCTGACGTCCCCCCCCTCTGGACAGCTCGCTTCGATTTTGGCTTCCAGTGGACGGATTTAGTCGTGCCATAGCTCGTTTGAAAGCTAAGAGTGAGACAAATTCACTGAAACAAACGGCTTGTTCCTATCTGTCTTCGTTTAGATGTGAGACGCCATTTAAGATTTTGGGACATTGGCGAAAAACGACAGAGTTAGAATTTGGGACGTTTTGGTGTGTAGCTTCAAAACGAAGCATCGGATTGGAAAACGGATTTCAGATTTGGAATCAGCGTGAAATTCTCTATCTGTATGGTGAGTTTCAAGTCAATCGGAGAGAAAAAATTTTCGCTGACGTCCCCCCCCTCTGGACAGCTCGCTTCGATTTTGGCTTCCAGTGGACGGATTTAGTCGTGCCATAGCTCGTTTGAAAGCTAAGAGTGAGACAAATTCACTGAAACAAACGGCTTGTTCCTATCTGTCTTCGTTTAGATGTGAGACGCCATTTAAGATTTTGGGACATTGGCGAAAAACGACAGAGTTAGAATTTGGGACGTTTTGGGCTGTAGCTTCAAAACGAAGCATCGGATGGGAAAACGGATTTCAGATTTGGAATCAGCGTGAAATTCTCTATCTGTATGGTGAGTTTCAACGCCATCGGAGAGAAAAAATTTTCGCTGACGTCCCCCCCCTCCGGACAGCTCGCTTCGATTTTGGCTTCCAGTGGACGGATTTAGTCGTGCCATAGCTCGTTTGAAAGCTAAGAGTGAGACAAATTCACTGAAACAAACGGCTTGTTCCTATCTGTCTTCGTTGAGATGTGAGACGCCATTTAAGATTTTGGGACATTGGCGAAAAACGACAGAGTTAGAATTTGGGACGTTTTGGTGTGTAGCTTCAAAACAAACCATCGGATTGGAAAACGGATTTCAGATTCGGATTCAGCGTGAAATTCTGCATCGGTATGGTGAATTTGAACGCCATCGGAGAGAAAAAATTTTCGCTGACGTCCCCCCCCTCTGGACAGCTCGCTTCGATTTTGGCTTCCAGTGGACGGATTTAGTCGTGCCATAGCTCGTTTGAAAGCTAAGAGTGAGACAAATTCACTGAAACAAACGGCTTGTTCCTATCTGTCTTCGTTTAGATGTGAGACGCCATTTAAGATTTTGGGACATTGGCGAAAAACGACAGAGTTAGAATTTGGGACGTTTTGGTGTGTAGCTTCAAAACGAAGCATCGGATTGGAAAACGGATTTCAGATTTGGAATCAGCGTGAAATTCTCTATCTGTATGGTGAGTTTCAAGTCAATCGGAGAGAAAAAATTTTCGCTGACGTCCCCCCCCCTCCGGACAGCTCGCTTCGATTTTGGCTTCCAGTGGACGGATTTAGTCGTGCCATAGCTCGTTTGAAAGCTAAGAGTGAGACAAATTCACTGAAACAAACGGCTTGTTCCTATCTGTCTTCGTTTAGATGTGAGACGCCATTTAAGATTTTGGGACATTGGCGAAAAAACGACAGAGTTAGAATTTGGGACGTTTTGGTGTGTAGCTTCAAAACGAAGCATCGGATGAGAAAACGGAGGCCAGATTCGGATTCAGCGTGAAATTCTGCATCGGTATGGTGAATTTGAACGCCATCGGAGAGAAAAAATTTTCGCTGACGTCCCCCCCCCTCTGGACAGCTCGCTTCGATTTTGGCTTCCAGTGGACGGATTTAGTCGTGCCATAGCTCGTTTGAAAGCTAAGAGTGAGACAAATTCACTGAAACAAACGGCTTGTTCCTATCTGTCTTCGTTTAGATGTGAGACGCCATTTAAGATTTTGGGACATTGGCGAAAAACGACAGAGTTAGAATTTGGGACGTTTTGGTGTGTAGCTTCAAAACGAAGCATCGGATTGGAAAACGGATTTCAGATTTGGAATCAGCGTGAAATTCTCTATCTGTATGGTGAGTTTCAAGTCAATCGGAGAGAAAAAATTTTCGCTGACGTCCCCCCCCTCTGGACAGCTCGCTTCGATTTTGGCTTCCAGTGGACGGATTTAGTCGTGCCATAGCTCGTTTGAAAGCTAAGAGTGAGACAAATTCACTGAAACAAACGGCTTGTTCCTATCTGTCTTCGTTTAGATGTGAGACGCCATTTAAGATTTTGGGACATTGGCGAAAAACGACAGAGTTAGAATTTGGGACGTTTTGGTGTGTAGCTTCAAAACGAAGCATCGGATGGGAAAACGGATTTCAGATTCGGATTCAGCGTGAAATTCTGCATCGGTATGGTGAATTTGAACGCCATCGGAGAGAAAAAATTTTCGCTGACGTCCCCCCCTCTGGACAGCTCGCTTCGATTTTGGCTTCCAGTGGACGGATTTAGTCGTGCCATAGCTCGTTTGAAAGCTAAGAGTGAGACAAATTCACTGAAACAAACGGCTTGTTCCTATCTGTCTTCGTTTAGATGTGAGACGCCATTTAAGATTTTGGGACATTGGCGAAAAACGACAGAGTTAGAATTTGGGACGTTTTGGGCTGTAGCTTCAAAACGAAGCATCGGATGGGAAAACGGATTTCAGATTTGGAATCAGCGTGAAATTCTCTATCTGTATGGTGAGTTTCAAGTCAATCGGAGAGAAAAAATTTTCGCTGACGTCCCCCCCCTCTGGACAGCTCGCTTCGATTTTGGCTTCCAGTGGACGGATTTAGTCGTGCCATAGCTCGTTTGAAAGCTAAGAGTGAGACAAATTCACTGAAACAAACGGCTTGTTCCTATCTGTCTTCGTTGAGATGTGAGACGCCATTTAAGATTTTGGGACATTGGCGAAAAACGACAGAGTTAGAATTTGGGACGTTTTGGTGTGTAGCTTCAAAACGAAGCATCGGATGGGAAAACGGATTTCAGATTCGGATTCAGCGTGAAATTCTGCATCTGTATGGTGAATTTGAACGCCATCGGAGAGAAAAAATTTTCGCTGACGTCCCCCCCCCTCTGGACAGCTCGCTTCGATTTTGGCTTCCAGTGGACGGATTTAGTCGTGCCATAGCTCGTTTGAAAGCTAAGAGTGAGACAAATTCACTGAAACAAACGGCTTGTTCCTATCTGTCTTCGTTTAGATGTGAGACGCCATTTAAGATTTTGGGACATTGGCGAAAAACGACAGAGTTAGAATTTGGGACGTTTTGGTGTGTAGCTTCAAAACGAAGCATCGGATTGGAAAACGGATTTCAGATTTGGAATTAGCGTGAAATTCTCTATCTGTATGGTGAGTTTCAAGTCAATCGGAGAGAAAAAATTTTCGCTGACGTCCCCCCCCTCTGGACAGCTCGCTTCGATTTTGGCTTCCAGTGGACGGATTTAGTCGTGCCATAGCTCGTTTGAAAGCTAAGAGTGAGACAAATTCACTGAAACAAACGGCTTGTTCCTATCTGTCTTCGTTGAGATGTGAGACGCCATTTAAGATTTTGGGACATTGGCGAAAAACGACAGAGTTAGAATTTGGGACGTTTTGGGCTGTAGCTTCAAAACGAAGCATCGGATGGGAAAACGGATTTCAGATTTGGAATCAGCGTGAAATTCTCTATCTGTATGGTGAGTTTCAACGCCATCGGAGAGAAAAAATTTTCGCTGACGTCCCCCCCCTCCGGACAGCTCGCTTCGATTTTGGCTTCCAGTGGACGGATTTAGTCGTGCCATAGCTCGTTTGAAAGCTAAGAGTGAGACAAATTCACTGAAACAAACGGCTTGTTCCTATCTGTCTTCGTTTAGATGTGAGACGCCATTTAAGATTTTGGGACATTGGCGAAAAACGACAGAGTTAGAATTTGGGACGTTTTGGTGTGTAGCTTCAAAACGAACCATCGGATTGGAAAACGGATTTCAGATTCGGATTCAGCGTGAAATTCTGCATCGGTATGGTGAATTTGAACGCCATCGGAGAGAAAAAATTTTCGCTGACGTCCCCCCCCTCCGGACAGCTCGCTTTGATTTTGGCTTCCAGTGGACGGATTTAGTCGTGTCATAGCTCGTTTGAAAGCTAAGAGTGAGACAAATTCACTGAAACAAACGGCTTGTTCCTATCTGTCTTCGTTTAGATGTGAGACGCCATTTAAGATTTTGGGACATTGGCGAAAAACGACAGAGTTAGAATTTGGGACGTTTTGGGCTGTAGCTTCAAAACGAAGCATCGGATTGGAAAACGGATTTCAGATTTGGAATCAGCGTGAAATTCTCTATCTGTATGGTGAGTTTCAAGTCAATCGGAGAGAAAAAATTTTCGCTGACGTCCCCCCCCTCTGGACAGCTCGCTTCGATTTTGGCTTCCAGTGGACGGATTTAGTCGTGCCATAGCTCGTTTGAAAGCTAAGAGTGAGACAAATTCACTGAAACAAACGGCTTGTTCCTATCTGTCTTCGTTTAGATGTGAGACGCCATTTAAGATTTTGGGACATTGGCGAAAAACGACAGAGTTAGAATTTGGGACGTTTTGGTGTGTAGCTTCAAAACGAAGCATCGGATGGGAAAACGGATTTCAGATTCGGATTCAGCGTGAAATTCTGCATCGGTATGGTGAATTTGAACGCCATCGGAGAGAAAAAATTTTCGCTGACGTCCCCCCCCTCTGGACAGCTCGCTTTGATTTTGGCTTCCAGTGGACGGATTTAGTCGTGCCATAGCTCGTTTGAAAGCTAAGAGTGAGACAAATTCACTGAAACAAACGGCTTGTTCCTATCTGTCTTCGTTTAGATGTGAGACGCCATTTAAGATTTTGGGACATTGGCGAAAAACGACAGAGTTAGAATTTGGGACGTTTTGGTGTGTAGCTTCAAAACGAAGCATCGGATGGGAAAACGGATTTCAGATTCGGATTCAGCGTGAAATTCTGCATCGGTATGGTGAATTTGAACGCCATCGGAGAGAAAAAATTTTCGCTGACGTCCCCCCCTCTGGACAGCTCGCTTTGATTTTGGCTTCCAGTGGACGGATTTAGTCGTGTCATAGCTCGTTTGAAAGCTAAGAGTGAGACAAATTCACTGAAACAAACGGCTTGTTCCTATCTGTCTTCGTTTAGATGTGAGACGCCATTTAAGATTTTGGGACATTGGCGAAAAACGACAGAGTTAGAATTTGGGACGTTTTGGTGTGTAGCTTCAAAACGAAGCATCGGATGGGAAAACGGATTTCAGATTCGGATTCAGCGTGAAATTCTGCATCGGTATGGTGAATTTGAACGCCATCGGAGAGAAAAAATTTTCGCTGACGTCCCCCCCCTCTGGACAGCTCGCTTTGATTTTGGCTTCCAGTGGACGGATTTAGTCGTGTCATAGCTCGTTTGAAAGCTAAGAGTGAGACAAATTCACTGAAACAAACGGCTTGTTCCTATCTGTCTTCGTTTAGATGTGAGACGCCATTTAAGATTTTGGGACATTGGCGAAAAACGACAGAGTTAGAATTTGGGACGTTTTGGGCTGTAGCTTCAAAACGAAGCATCGGATTGGAAAACGGATTTCAGATTTGGAATCAGCGTGAAATTCTCTATCTGTATGGTGAGTTTCAAGTCAATCGGAGAGAAAAAATTTTCGCTGACGTCCCCCCCCTCTGGACAGCTCGCTTCGATTTTGGCTTCCAGTGGACGGATTTAGTCGTGCCATAGCTCGTTTGAAAGCTAAGAGTGAGACAAATTCACTGAAACAAACGGCTTGTTCCTATCTGTCTTCGTTGAGATGTGAGACGCCATTTAAGATTTTGGGACATTGGCGAAAAACGACAGAGTTAGAATTTGGGACGTTTTGGTGTGTAGCGCCAAAACGAACCATCGGATTGGAAAACGGATTTCAGATTCGGATTCAGCGTGAAATTCTGCATCGGTATGGTGAATTTGAACGCCATCGGAGAGAAAAAATTTTCGCTGACGTCCCCCCCCTCCGGACAGCTCGCTTCGATTTTGGCTTCCAGTGGACGGATTTAGTCGTGCCATAGCTCGTTTGAAAGCTAAGAGTGAGACAAATTCACTGAAACAAACGGCTTGTTCCTATCTGTCTTCGTTGAGATGTGAGACGCCATTTAAGATTTTGGGACATTGGCGAAAAACGACAGAGTTAGAATTTGGGACGTTTTGGTGTGTAGCTTCAAAACGAAGCATCGGATGGGAAAACGGATTTCAGATTCGGATTCAGCGTGAAATTCTGCATCGGTATGGTGAATTTGAACGCCATCGGAGAGAAAAAATTTTCGCTGACGTCCCCCCCCTCTGGACAGCTCGCTTTGATTTTGGCTTCCAGTGGACGGATTTAGTCGTGCCATAGCTCGTGTGAAAGCTAAGAGTGAGACAAATTCACTGAAACAAACGGCTTGTTCCTATCTGTCTTCGTTTAGATGTGAGACGCCATTTAAGATTTTGGGACATTGGCGAAAAACGACAGAGTTAGAATTTGGGACGTTTTGGTGTGTAGCTTCAAAACGAAGCATCGGATGGGAAAACGGATTTCAGATTCGGATTCAGCGTGAAATTCTGCATCGGTATGGTGAATTTGAACGCCATCGGAGAGAAAAAATTTTCGCTGACGTCCCCCCCCCCTCTGGACAGCTCGCTTCGATTTTGGCTTCCAGTGGACGGATTTAGTCGTGCCATAGCTCGTGTGAAAGCTAAGAGTGAGACAAATTCACTGAAACAAACGGCTTGTTCCTATCTGTCTTCGTTTAGATGTGAGACGCCATTTAAGATTTTGGGACATTGGCGAAAAACGACAGAGTTAGAATTTGGGACGTTTTGGTGTGTAGCTTCAAAACGAAGCATCGGATGGGAAAACGGATTTCAGATTCGGATTCAGCGTGAAATTCTGCATCGGTATGGTGAATTTGAACGCCATCGGAGAGAAAAAATTTTCGCTGACGTCCCCCCCCTCTGGACAGCTCGCTTTGATTTTGGCTTCCAGTGGACGGATTTAGTCGTGCCATAGCTCGTTTGAAAGCTAAGAGTGAGACAAATTCACTGAAACAAACGGCTTGTTCCTATCTGTCTTCGTTTAGATGTGAGACGCCATTTAAGATTTTGGGACATTGGCGAAAAACGACAGAGTTAGAATTTGGGACGTTTTGGTGTGTAGCTTCAAAACGAAGCATCGGATGGGAAAACGGATTTCAGATTCGGATTCAGCGTGAAATTCTGCATCGGTATGGTGAATTTGAACGCCATCGGAGAGAAAAAATTTTCGCTGACGTCCCCCCCCTCTGGACAGCTCGCTTTGATTTTGGCTTCCAGTGGACGGATTTAGTCGTGTCATAGCTCGTTTGAAAGCTAAGAGTGAGACAAATTCACTGAAACAAACGGCTTGTTCCTATCTGTCTTCGTTTAGATGTGAGACGCCATTTAAGATTTTGGGACATTGGCGAAAAACGACAGAGTTAGAATTTGGGACGTTTTGGTGTGTAGCTTCAAAACGAAGCATCGGATGGGAAAACGGATTTCAGATTCGGATTCAGCGTGAAATTCTGCATCGGTATGGTGAATTTGAACGCCATCGGAGAGAAAAAATTTTCGCTGACGTCCCCCCCCCTCTGGACAGCTCGCTTCGATTTTGGCTTCCAGTGGACGGATTTAGTCGTGTCATAGCTCGTTTGAAAGCTAAGAGTGAGACAAATTCACTGAAACAAACGGCTTGTTCCTATCTGTCTTCGTTTAGATGTGAGACGCCATTTAAGATTTTGGGACATTGGCGAAAAACGACAGAGTTAGAATTTGGGACGTTTTGGGCTGTAGCTTCAAAACGAACCATCGGATTGGAAAACGGATTTCAGATTCGGATTCAGCGTGAAATTCTGCATCGGTATGGTGAATTTGAACGCCATCGGAGAGAAAAAATTTTCGCTGACGTCCCCCCCCTCCGGACAGCTCGCTTCGATTTTGGCTTCCAGTGGACGGATTTAGTCGTGCCATAGCTCGTTTGAAAGCTAAGAGTGAGACAAATTCACTGAAACAAACGGCTTGTTCCTATCTGTCTTCGTTTAGATGTGAGACGCCATTTAAGATTTTGGGACATTGGCGAAAAACGACAGAGTTAGAATTTGGGACGTTTTGGTGTGTAGCTTCAAAACGAAGCATCGGATGGGAAAACGGATTTCAGATTCGGATTCAGCGTGAAATTCTGCATCGGTATGGTGAATTTGAACGCCATCGGAGAGAAAAAATTTTCGCTGACGTCCCCCCCCTCTGGACAGCTCGCTTCGATTTTGGCTTCCAGTGGACGGATTTAGTCGTGCCATAGCTCGTTTGAAAGCTAAGAGTGAGACAAATTCACTGAAACAAACGGCTTGTTCCTATCTGTCTTCGTTTAGATGTGAGACGCCATTTAAGATTTTGGGACATTGGCGAAAAACGACAGAGTTAGAATTTGGGACGTTTTGGGCTGTAGCTTCAAAACGAAGCATCGGATTGGAAAACGGATTTCAGATTTGGAATCAGCGTGAAATTCTCTATCGGTATGGTGAGTTTCAAGTCAATCGGAGAGAAAAAATTTTCGCTGACGTCCCCCCCCCTCTGGACAGCTCGCTTCGATTTTGGCTTCCAGTGGACGGATTTAGTCGTGCCATAGCTCGTTTGAAAGCTAAGAGTGAGACAAATTCACTGAAACAAACGGCTTGTTCCTATCTGTCTTCGTTTAGATGTGAGACGCCATTTAAGATTTTGGGACATTGGCGAAAAACGACAGAGTTAGAATTTGGGACGTTTTGGTGTGTAGCTTCAAAACGAAGCATCGGATTGGAAAACGGATTTCAGATTCGGATTCAGCGTGAAATTCTGCATCGGTATGGTGAATTTGAACGCCATCGGAGAGAAAAAATTTTCGCTGACGTCCCCCCCCTCCGGACAGCTCGCTTCGATTTTGGCTTCCAGTGGACGGATTTAGTCGTGCCATAGCTCGTTTGAAAGCTAAGAGTGAGACAAATTCACTGAAACAAACGGCTTGTTCCTATCTGTCTTCGTTTAGATGTGAGACGCCATTTAAGATTTTGGGACATTGGCGAAAAAACGACAGAGTTAGAATTTGGGACGTTTTGGTGTGTAGCTTCAAAACGAAGCATCGGATGAGAAAACGGATTTCAGATTCGGATTCAGCGTGAAATTCTGCATCGGTATGGTGAATTTGAACGCCATCGGAGAGAAAAAATTTTCGCTGACGTCCCCCCCCTCTGGACAGCTCGCTTTGATTTTGGCTTCCAGTGGACGGATTTAGTCGTGCCATAGCTCGTTTGAAAGCTAAGAGTGAGACAAATTCACTGAAACAAACGGCTTGTTCCTATCTGTCTTCGTTTAGATGTGAGACGCCATTTAAGATTTTGGGACATTGGCGAAAAACGACAGAGTTAGAATTTGGGACGTTTTGGGCTGTAGCTTCAAAACGAAGCATCGGATGGGAAAACGGATTTCAGATTTGGAATCAGCGTGAAATTCTCTATCTGTATGGTGAGTTTCAAGTCAATCGGAGAGAAAAAATTTTCGCTGACGTCCCCCCCCTCTGGACAGCTCGCTTCGATTTTGGCTTCCAGTGGACGGATTTAGTCGTGCCATAGCTCGTTTGAAAGCTAAGAGTGAGACAAATTCACTGAAACAAACGGCTTGTTCCTATCTGTCTTCGTTGAGATGTGAGACGCCATTTAAGATTTTGGGACATTGGCGAAAAACGACAGAGTTAGAATTTGGGACGTTTTGGTGTGTAGCGCCAAAACGAACCATCGGATTGGAAAACGGATTTCAGATTCGGATTCAGCGTGAAATTCTGCATCGGTATGGTGAATTTGAACGCCATCGGAGAGAAAAAATTTTCGCTGACGTCCCACCCCTCCGGACAGCTCGCTTCGATTTTGGCTTCCAGTGGACGGATTTAGTCGTGCCATAGCTTGTTTGAAAGCTAAGAGTGAGACAAATTCACTGAAACAAACGGCTTGTTCCTATCTGTCTTCGTTGAGATGTGAGACGCCATTTAAGATTTTGGGACATTGGCGAAAAACGACAGAGTTAGAATTTGGGACGTTTTGGTGTGTAGCTTCAAAACGAAGCATCGGATGGGAAAACGGATTTCAGATTCGGATTCAGCGTGAAATTCTGCATCGGTATGGTGAATTTGAACGCCATCGGAGAGAAAAAATTTTCGCTGACGTCCCCCCCCTCTGGACAGCTCGCTTCGATTTTGGCTTCCAGTGGACGGATTTAGTCGTGTCATAGCTCGTTTGAAAGCTAAGAGTGAGACAAATTCACTGAAACAAACGGCTTGTTCCTATCTGTCTTCGTTTAGATGTGAGACGCCATTTAAGATTTTGGGACATTGGCGAAAAACGACAGAGTTAGAATTTGGGACGTTTTGGGCTGTAGCTTCAAAACGAAGCATCGGATTGGAAAACGGATTTCAGATTTGGAATCAGCGTGAAATTCTCTATCTGTATGGTGAGTTTCAAGTCAATCGGAGAGAAAAAATTTTCGCTGACGTCCCCCCCCCCTCTGGACAGCTCGCTTCGATTTTGGCTTCCAGTGGACGGATTTAGTCGTGCCATAGCTCGTGTGAAAGCTAAGAGTGAGACAAATTCACTGAAACAAACGGCTTGTTCCTATCTGTCTTCGTTTAGATGTGAGACGCCATTTAAGATTTTGGGACATTGGCGAAAAACGACAGAGTTAGAATTTGGGACGTTTTGGGCTGTAGCTTCAAAACGAAGCATCGGATGGGAAAACAGATTTCAGATTTGGAATCAGCGTGAAATTCTGCATCTGTATGGTGAGTTTCAAGTCAATCGGAGAGTTTTAAAGTCAATCGGAGAGAAAAATTTTCAACATTTTTCGGAAAAACGACAGTTAGAATTTTTGCGATGGCTACCTACTGTAGAGCCAAAACGAAGCATCGGATGGGAAAATGGAGGGCAGATTCGGATTCAGCGTCAAATTCTACATTACAATGGTGTATTTCCAGCTCAATCGGAGCACTAGAACCGGAGATAGACGGGTTTTGAGTGTTTGGATGATGGGTATTACGTCATCAGCTGATCGCCACAAACTATATAAGCTGGGAACCGACAGAGACTTGTCATTCAGACGAGAGATTGCCAACGGTAAGTCGTCTCTCTGAGCTCCGATGATAGCTTCGGACATTCCAAATTCCGGGTTTCTGTAAGAAACCGACTTAGAAAATTTCATTGCTGATATCAGCTAAGGCGTCAGACTTAGAGGTTAGCCAGGAGATGGCCTTCGTCTCCAGGCCATAAAAGACTCCAAAACTTTAAAGGCTTGTAACTTTGCTTCTACAAGTCCGTTTGACTTGATTCAAAAAAGGTTCGGTTGCTATTGACCTGCCCTAAGTGACAGACTACTTATAAAATTTCATAAGTAGTGCTAAAAAGTTGAAAAATTTAAATTCACTAGTTTTGGAGGTTTTCTGGGGTTTTCGACCCTGCTGAAGTCAATGAAAGCATTTTTAATGATGTCTGAGCCAGTCTTCTCATGATATAAGCGGCTTTTCACTGAAAGCGGGCAAGACACGCAGAGTTTTGCTGTAATATTCCACTGACAGAGTGTTCCTTCGGGACGGCGGACGATACCGTAGTGATAAGTGTGGCAAGGGAGTGTGTCATAGTTTAGACCGTAACCGCTGGGACAGCTCATGTCTCATGTTGGGCATTTGACACAGTTCTCAACGTAGCACTTTGAACGCCAATCGGTTGAGTCTTAGCTATCTTGTCATGGGTGGCCTCTAAACATCTCCATTGCAAAACGCTGGTGAATCAAGCTCTCTACGGCTTGCTATCAAGCTGATCAAAGTCTGTCAACCTCTTACCAACTCTATAGGTTTTCATGTCTGGCGATCAAGTCATGGACGGTGCAAGTCACGGAGATTTTCGGTGTGATACTTCCTGTGGGTGGGCGTTCTTTCGAGACAGCGGTGAAGTCCGTAGCGATGAGTACTGCACGGGACGTGGGCAATGGTAATCCTTGTGAAACCTCTGTGCGTCATGTTTGCAAGTTGTTGCCTTTCGTCTCAACGTTGTACTCTGACCGCCAGGGCGACATTTAGCTATCTGCCACAGGTTACCTCATAAAATCTCCATTGCACTTGTCTCCCGACAGTTGCCCAAGCATGTGAGAATGAACCATCAGTTCTTCTTGTCTCAATCACGGAGACGAAATGATGAAGGGATGAAATGGGAGGACATTCATGCTCCACACGCAACACATTACAGATTTCTCTCTTCGCTACTGAACAAGCTCTTGTCAGTGGCGTCAGAAACTTTATCATGTCGTACAAAAGTTTTATTGCAACACAGGTGGATCTATAGTTAGAAAGTTTGATCATCAACGTTTCATTCGTAAGTCTAGTCAGAAACTGTATCATGGTTTGCAAAGTTAGTGTAGTCAAATAATAAAATATAAAATAATAATATCAAACTCCATTGCACTAATAGTGTGAAGCTCGGTATGAGGGATAAAATCCTCCATCACCTTAGGCGGCTTGATATCAGGCTACAACATGAGCGATGTGGAGATCTTTGATATTATACTTCCTGTTGGTGGGTTTGTACGGCGAGCGCTGCCGCAGATGGAAGGAGGGATATGTTATAGTTAAGAGCGAAACCACTTTGCCGATGTTAGACAACTTTCCCAACGACATCTTTTCTCGCTTGATCATGAGTGCTTTAGATGTCTGCAGCAGGTTTTTCAAATTTTCCACTCACCGTTTGATGATTTACAAAGTAGGGCACATGTCAAGTAAAGTTCTCATAATGATGTCTTAATCAATTCCTCCTTACTGCATGCTTGTCGTTTCTACACTCCGACTCTAACCTTTTAGAGCATGCACATGTAGCACATACTATCCGTATCGAGAAAGTCTCATGAGTTCTTTTAAGAACCACTACCTCTTCGTGTCACCTGTGTATCACGCCAAACGTATGCAGCAAACACACTTCTCTCTTCTTTAGTGAGCAAGCTCTGAACACATAAGATATCATAGTAAAATCATCAACGAATAAATCATATCGCAATAGGAATGTACATTGACAGATTCAAATAGATGCTCATGCGTTCATAAAAGAGAGTTTATAACATCAGCATTAATTGGAAGTGCGTGAGCGCACTGGAAACTCCTGATCGTCTTGTGATTGGACGAGACGTCTCATCCATTCACCGCTTAGGAAAATCTTATAAAAGGTAGTGCACCAGCTCTACTCTTCACATTTATCTTTCATAAGGTGAGTGTTGGTGAGCTCCCGCTATCAGGTTGTTTTGACTTGCTATCAAGTTGAATAGTCTCTTGCTATCAAGAGTTTCACTTCTGCTCATACACATACACACATCATCGCTGTAATACTTCCTTTGCTCGAGCGTTCCTTCGGGACGGCGGGTACTGCCGTAGAGGAATTGCGTTGCACGGGTTGTTCGTCGTTTGTTAGACCGAAACCTCTGAGCTGTTGCTCATGTTGGGCGTTCGACTTGATACTCAACGTGACACTTTCTCTCGTCAGGTAAGAGTACTTTAGCCATTCGACAAGGGTTAGTCTTTATGGTATGGTGCATTTCGAAGTGTTGATTGACTCATGTTCATTGAATGACTATTCACATGATCATCATAGGTAAAATGAAATAAATCTTACGTATCCTTTTCAGTGAATTTGCCTTCGACGTCGAATCTAACTACTTTAATCTTCGATATGGATACGAGTATCACGAGAAAAATTGAATCTTATCGCGTCTCTGCCAAGATGGAGGAAACTCTCATTGAGCAATGTAAGTTTTTGTGTGATGGGGCAAGGATGCAGGTTGTGCTAATAAAACTCTTGAACTAACATCATTCGGTTACCATGTGTGTTGAGCATAGGAATTAATTTTCATAAACCTTTGAATAACATCAAGAATGTAAGAATCATATCCTTACTAATTTTCAACAAAAGACCCTTAACGTCTTTTTACTCCGCGATTTTCAAAAGCGAAGCTCATTTTCTAAAATTTATAATGCACTCTAATATCTCCCTCCGAGAAATCTCTCACCAATATCTCCCTCCCTTTTTCAGTACAGCAGCGCATCATGAACAGAGAACCTATTCCTGAAGGGGCACTTGGTCGAGCCTATGAACGACTGGGAATATGTAAGTATCTTAATGAATGAATGCTGTTATGTGTTCTGTATCATCATGGCTGATAGCATGCATTCTATCATTCATCAATCTCATCTCTTTTCCACTCTACAGTTTTGGTAAGGCAGGAGAAGTGGGAGGAAGTCGCGAGGCGGAAATATGATGATGATTTTCCGACCCTACCCTCTCGCCCATCTGCCTCAGCTCCACCATCTGAGCAGCCATCCACCTCGGGTATGGTCATCGCCCAACCTCCACCACCACCCATACCAGCTCCTCGTCGCCGCATCCCTCCAACACCCAAGCCGCGAACTCTTCCACCCTCGGCTCGCATCCCCCTTCTACCTCCTCTTGAACCATCGGTGATGGCGGAAGTAGATTCTCTTGATGGTAAGTTACAGTGATGGTAAAGGGGGACAAGGACTTAAACAAAACGCACGCCACACTTGGAATTGAATAGTCATGTTACTGATCGCTTTCCTTCCTTTTCTCAACAGATCTCGCAACGGTATTTCTGGGCGATAACGTTCCTAACCGCCCCGCCAACTCTCACATACCACCACCGGCAACAGCAGGCGACTTCCCTCCCATCTCCAACAAGTCGGTAGAAATGGAGATCGAGGTGTACGACCACACCATTAAAATGGTAGGTTGAAGATTTCCTCATTCATCTCCCTCGAACGTTTGGCTAATAGCATCTTCCTCAATTTCAGGCATCGACTTCATCACCAAAGCCCTCCTTTCTCAAGGAAAGTTTAGAGCTGTTGAGTGAAGGTAGGTTGTAACAAAACACTATGACTTTAATAGAGATGATAGAATGATTTCTCTTTTAGGTGATGCTAGTTCCAGCTCAACACTATCGCGGGAAGGCGACGAGCGGCAATGTGCTGACTGTGGGCACATCTTCATGAGGAAACGCGATCTGCTCCGACACATCAGACAACGTGTGTGTCAACCCAAGTCGCCATCAATCTCCCGAGGTGAGGATGACTCTATTGAACACGTCTCCTTTACTTGCGACTTCTGCATTCAATCATTTGAAACACGATTTGAATTATCTTCACACAGACTTCAACATACACACAGTGACGATAGTTACACTAACAGCACCTCATCTATCCGACTCTCTGAAGTGTCGATAAATAATTTAGTGAGGAACTACCAGATGGAATCCTCAGAAACCATTGCTGACTTTGAAGAATGGTTTCATCAAAATTCATCTTTGATAGATGCGCTCTTTAGAAATTTAGACAACTTTAGAATGAAGGCGCTCATCTATCTCAAAATAAAATATGTAAAAATCGACCACCATACTGGTCAAATAGTAGAGAAGTTGGAGTTTCACATACCCTCCTCTCCTGCTACAGAAGTAATCGATGAAGATTCTTGGTTAAATTTTCATATCCAAGGACTAAAACTAAATATAGTTAAATTCAACGAACGCGATAGTGGCCTCATTTTTGATGGTATAGAATCTGCCAAGTTTAAAATCAATTTGCTAGAAAGTTATAGTGGGCGAGGCTCCTTCAATCTTCCAAAAATTTTAAAAGACAAAAAAGCAGTCATTTCTGTAGATTGCGAATCGCAATGTTTTAAGTATGCAGTGTTATCCATTCTCCACTACAATGATGTAAATGATAATCGTTTCCGTAGAAGTAAGTATCAAGAGTGGGAAAATGAATTAAAGTTTGATGACTGCAATAGTGAAGATATGAAATTGAAAGATATAGAGAAATTTGAGAAATTAAATAAAATTAAGATAGTGGTACACGTCTGGGAGAAAGGGCTAAAAGGCGTTAGGTATAACAACCGCCAAAGTAGCTATGATCGAGTTGTCAACCTCTTGCTAGTGTATGAGGACAATACTCAACAGTGGCATTACTGTGGCATTCCAAAAATTCATCGCCTTTACAACCATATACAAAAATCGATTAAAGGTGAACATTTCATATGCGATCGCTGCACACGACCATTTTGGTCGAAAAATAAATTTCTAAGTCATTATGAATGGTGCAAGCGGGGTAAATTACAAATAGAGCGCATGCCCAAAGACAAAAGTAATGGGCAAAAGACCGTTCCAGGACACCATAAAATTCAAAAAAATAGTATCTTTAAAAACGACATAAATTCATGAATTTAGTCCCTTTTTCAGGTTTTTAAGACCTAAATTCATGAATTTAGTCGTTTTTAAAATTACCGATTTTTCAAAAAAATGGTACTTTTTAAATGGTCTAAATTCATGAATTTTCGTCATTTTTCAGGTTATGAAGAAAAAAACTGTTTTTAAAAATACTCAATTTTTCAAATTTTTCAAAATCTCAAAATTTGAGAATTACAATTTTCACCCTTAAAATCATGACCGTTCCAGGACACCGAAAATCAGAAAAGTTAAGAATCTCAAAATTTGAGAATTACTATTTTCACCCTTAAAATCATGACCGTTCAAGGACACCGAAAAAAAATCATAAAAGTTAAGAATCTCAAATTTGAGATTAAGATCATTTTTTACTTTGAAAATCATGACCGTTCAAGGACACCGAAAATCATAAAAGTTGAGAATTTCAAATTTGAGAATTACAATTTTTTCTCTCTCTTAAATCATGTCCTATAATTGATGTGCGGGACTCCGATGTATTCAAAAATTCTTCTCATATCCAAGTGTAAGAATATTTTACTTTGTGCTTGCAGATGTATGATTTCCCCTGATAACTTCAGAATTCTTCTCCGCTTTGTCTCCAATCGAACAGATCTTTCAGTAGATCCAACCATTGTGATGATAAGATTTAAACTAAGATTGTAATGTGACACGTTTTATGAATTGTGTGTGTGTTTAAATAGTAAGTGAAATTTATGAATGGTGATCTAAGCAAAGCGGCATTGTAAGTGTATGAAGTTTGCTTGACAACATACGGGTATGACGACGCGTATGATTAAATGTACTTGAATGACAATGGGGAAATTGCACCGCATTGTAAATCATTTCATCGGCCAGATCCAAAGCCAAACTGCCGACCAAAACCAGAATTGTTGCGGTTTTGGTACGACAATTGGTCTCGACTATCGATACTGCGATATTGTATTGAATACTTGCTATAGCAACAGAATATTCCCTCAAAGCAGAGAATGAATCAATAGATTGTTTTTATGTTCTTAACGCCATGTTATGAGTGCACAACCCGTATGATCCCTAAAACAATCATGCGGTTTGAGAAATGTGGTAACAGATGTTGCCATTGTCTTAATACAGATAAAACGAACAATAGCCTCTTAATGAGAGTTCATAAAAATAAAATGTAACAATGTAACGTTTTAATTTAGATTAAATTAAATCATTTCAAAATCGAATAAGTAGTAAGGAAAGACATCATTAGAGAACAGTTTTAAATCAATACCCCCTCTTCTGACTAAGTAGTAAGGAAAGACATCATTAGAGAACAGTTTTAAATCAATACCCCTCCCTTCTGTCTTCTGGGGAGTCTATAAGAAATTTTTTTAATTATAAAATGAGCAACATGAATGAGTTTTTTAAATTATATGGAACGCAAACCACGACAAATTTCGACCTAAAGAAAATCGCAAATCAATTTGGAATAAAGAATTTTTATGTTCTGATGAGAGACGAATTACAATTCCTAAAAAATAAGCCAACAGGAACCTTCAGTTCCCGGAACAAAGTTCCATCAATAACTGTAAATTTCGTAACCAATCTCCATACGTCAGATGAAAAAGGCGTACATTGGTCAGCAGGACAAAGAAATATAAACTGTTCTAATTATTATTTTGACCGCCCGGAGGCTGAGAACTATTGGTTCGACTCATACGGGCTTCCACCTACGAATGAAGTAAGAGAAATACTTGGCATACATTTCAAATTCAAAAACCGGGAACAACTTATTGTGGTCAATTATGTCTTTATGTTTTATTGAAATTACAAAAAGGAGTACCATTTCTTGATATTATGTTAGAATTGAACGAACCGTAGGTTCTATGGCTACGCCTAATAAGGGAATTGAATAAGGGAATTTCATTCCCGAAACGTTAGTTCCAATAATAATGATAATGATAATTAAAAATCAGTTCGTTGTAATTCATTTTGATAAAAACGGCCTCTGATATCTTCATCATTTAAATCTTTGATTTCGTAAGTAATCGGGTAAGTTTGATTTATTTTACAAACTTCAAATATCTCTTTCGTCCAGTATCCGACGAAGCCTTTTTCAAATTTATTCTTATATTTAAATATTCTAACTCTATCTCCAATTTTAAATTTCGGCTTAAGTTTCTGCATATTCGGATTACTCTCATTCAAATTATTATTTTCGTTCGAATAATTATTCTCGAATATTTTTTTTCTTACCAAATCAGGGTCGTCAGAAGCATTCTTTGGGGTTTCTTCAATACCTGAATGAACTTTATTATTGTACTCTTCTACAACTCCTGGTAATATCTTCAACCATTTCTGATTTCTTTGCTCAGTAAATTTCTTGAATAATTTATTTTTTAACGTCCGATTGAATCCTTCTATCACTACAGCCTTTCCAGCGTTTTCAGTTGAATAAAATGTTTCAAATAGTGGCTGAACGTTTCGGTTATAAAATTCCGATCCTTTATCAACAAACAATTTTCTTAGCTTTCTATTACTTTCTTTAAAGATTTCTTCAAACGCATATTTAACTGATAGAACACTTTTATTTTTTAAAGGCTTTACCCAAGCGTATCGTGTATATAAATCTATAACGGTCAATGCGCATTTGTAGTCCCTTTCATTCGGCATATGAATAAGATCAGCACTCCAAATATCATCTTTATTAAATACTTTTACTTTCAATAAATATTTAGGCCTTCTATATTCTTTATGAATTTCAGACGCGTAGGTTCGAGCGTTGCTCTCAGACATCTTTGCTGTTGTTCCATTTAAAACCTGACCGAATAATATTTTAGCTTGTAAAGCTTTCTTAACAAACATTCTTTCAATTTTTTCTCTAAATGTAGGATTTTGAATACTATCTAATTCTTGAATCATCTTCTTATCAGCTGCATGTCGAGAACTTAGATCATGATTTCGATAAGCTAAATCATGCCTATAAGCAGCGGCATCTACTCTATTTATTGGTTCTTCACCTGGTTTCGGATTATTATTCTCATCTAGTCTTATATCTAATCGAGTTCCTGGACCGGTATATGAATGACCAGGAAGATGTTTTTCTTTCGAATATTTACTCCAAATAAAGCCAGGAAAGTTTTCTAATGTTTTTTGTATATCACCACCGAAGTGGTGTGGAACTTTGTTCTTGTCACCTCCAATATGCTGACAATTTGAGTTTTTATTTTTGTTTAATAGATAATTCAATAAATCTAAATTAGAAATTTTTAATTTAATTAAATTTTCGGAATTTGTAGAATTCATTTTAAAAGATAAAAAAATTTAAAAGATAAAATAAATGTTTACCTCATGGAC
>CAJQUW010004800.1:0-79635 GCA_907163375.1 Prostheceraeus crozeri
TTTTACCCGTATGTTTTCGTTTCTCCATCTTTCTCTTCTCGTGATACCAAGTGTAGATCTTTCCATATTTCTTTGGACTACGGCTAAGATATCAATCTGTTTCTTCGTGAAGGACCAGGTCTCCGCACCATACGTCATGGCAGGCAATATGATTCCATCCATAATTTTTCTTTTTAAGCAAAGAGGGATTTTCCTGTTTCGCAAAAACTGGTTGTATTGTCCGAACCTTTTCCAACCTTCTGTAACTCGCCGTTGTTCTTCTGCATGACTAATGTCAGTTGTGATGAGTTGGCCTAAGTATACGTATTGTTCAACTTCTTCCAATTCTTGATCATCCACCTTTAGCTTTCTGTCAGGTTCTGATGTCTGGGCCGTTGAATTTCTCATGATCCTAGTTTTCTATTACCTCACGTCTCATATTGTAGGAGCTTTGATATGAGCACATTATCTCACGAGAATTATTTACCGCAATATACACCTTCAAAATTTCTTATTCACCGGTTCTGTAAAGAAAACATCGTATGTCATAGTTCCAAATATTTATATGGTGAATGTCAAGACTAAGTGGAGTACTAAATCGCTAGGTGGTCTCGGTGTCCACAAAAAAGTACTCAGTAGACTCAGCTTTCCCCCGTCAGTAAGAGATGGCTATTTCTTCAATGGATTCCTGAAAATCGTAGAGAGTTAAAGTATGCGAACTAACAACTAAACATCAGATAAATCAGGTGACCTCACAACTTGACGGCTGATTGATGACTTCACACTTAAAATTTGCTAATGATGAAAAAATGGAATCACTTCTTTGGGAAGTTTTCTTCTCAGATTGTACACGAGTAAAGATTCTGATGCTTTTGTTTTCCACTTTTTTCACTTAGTGCAACTCACAGTGAACCTGTGCGAACCCAAATCTTCGTAGGGATGAATCGTCCACAGCATTGGACGATTCTTCCCAATGCTGTGGATCGCAGAGCGCCAGCGTTGACGATCGTTGGCGTCATCCGTTTTGAGACCATTCTGCTTGAGATCAGCGGCAGCAGAGTCACTCCATGTCTTCCGAGGTCAACCTTTTCTTCTTCGTCCCTCTCCTTTCCATGTCACAACTTGGCGGACGCAGTCGTCGGGCCCTTTTCGCATCACGTGGCCAAACCATCTGAGTCGGTTTCGTGAGATAACATCGGATATTGCTTCGATGTTAAGCATATGCCTCAAGTCGTCACTTCGCTTTCTGTCACTTAGCTTCGTGCCACACATCCACCTTACCATGCGCATCTACACCCTCTCCAGACGTTGTTGACTGTCCACTTTCAGAGCCCATGTCTCGCTTCCGTATATCATACCCTTCCGGACGCAGGCATCATATACTCTTCCTTTCATGTGGAGGGACGGAGCACGTGAGGTGAGGAACGGCATCAACGCCTTGAAAATTGCCCAACCACATCGAATTCTTCTATTGACAGCAGCATCTACTCCACCACCTGCCTCTAGTTCGTCGCCGAGATAGGAGTAGCATGAAACTATCTCAAGCTCGTCACCGTCGACCAACAGGTGTGCAGGCTGAGGACATTCTATCACTTGGCCTCTGCATCGCTTGCACTTGAACGTGGAACTCATATGCTGTAGTCGTAGACTGCCGCTGATTTCACTACATTTACGGTGGACCCAGAGAGCATATTGAATGCATCTTATTGAATTTTGGCCAACTCCCTGCTTACATATCGCACACGGGAACTTTCCTGATGGCTCTGCCTCACTACCACCCACTGACGAGTCGTGATTTCATGATATGCATGTATGCATGTACTTATTATAGAACAGTGTTGCATGCAGCCGGCTGAAGCATGATATGTGGCCGGTTGACACGATCCAAAAATATGGGTTTTGCGGACGGAACGGGGTCTGATCTGTGAGCTCATCTGTGAGCCTACATTTCAATCAATCCAAATTCAACTATCCATGTCGACTCGCCAGCGGTTACACTTGTAAAAGATTCGGCGAATCAAACAGTGACACATATTGAAGACCATGACGCACTGGCAGTGAAGTATTCACAAGTTATGTGCGCACGTTATCTTCAACAACACCATCGCCTCTACAATACAAAGGTGATTGGCCGATATGGGCGCGGGTTGTTAGGGCAGCGTGCGTGCCGCAGTCTGTTTCGCTTTCGATTCGGTGCTTCACTGATCTACGTTTCAGAATTCGAACCTAATTTCAATAAATCTGTTTCAGCTGTGTTTAAAGGAAATGTGTTTCCGCATCTTTCATCAGCTAATATTTTGAAAATGAGAAACTGACATTCACATGGTAAATATTCAATTACACCAAAAGCAATCTCCTGGAAGATCACTCATTTCATTATTCAAACAAACAACATTATCCGACATTCGGACTATCAAATTCCATTTCTGAGACTGTCTTCATTATGATTGATATCCTGAAGCTTGGGTCGTTAGAGACACAAGTGGAGACACACTATCCCTCTCTGTTTCTCGCCCTCACTCGATTTCTGTCACAAGAGGAAGTCAATGTTGAATTCCACGTCGAAATCGTATTACTGCAGTGGACGGACGATCAGAGAGAGAGAGAGAGAGCGCACTGATATTATAACTAAACCAAATGGAAGTCAAGCGATCGACTGAAATACAAATAGAAGCATACACCTCAAACTACCGCATGCCAGTGAAGTTGCGCTGAACAGACATCATTGCACAAGAAGGAAAGCAGGAAAAATCAAAAACTAATTCATCTTTCATCTATTGCTCATTAATTGCAAAATCGATCAATGAATTGCCAAAACTACATTATAAACAAATTAAATGCCAAAATTGTACTGCAATCGCATTTATTTCCCTAAATTGTACAATTACCTAGCAAATAACCCGAAATTACACTATCAAATAATTAATTACCCAAACTGCACTTAATAAATGAAGAGCTCAAAATTACATTTTCTATGACTGAATTACCCAAATTACACAGCCAAAAAATTACACTGCAATCCAACTACCTACCCAAACTACCTACAATATTGATGGGTCAAGAAAGTCACGGAGATCAAGGTTGTTAGCAAGCGTGCTGTAAGACGTCAAAGAAAGACCTGGAGCAACTTGATAGACGAAGATCTGAGAAGTGTTGGTGCTCAAGAAGCTGATGCATGCGATCGCCAGAAGTGGAGGAGAATCATCAAGTGGAAACCGTCCAACCCAGCACCTTCTGGACCACATGGACGGATGGGTGAGTGAGTGAGTGAGCACTATAATCTAATTACCTGCTCCAAATTGCACTATCAATACATTAATTGCGAAAATTACACTGTGAATCAGTGAATTACCCAAAAATACACTAATCTATTTAACTGCCCAAAAGTCATCCAATTCATTGATTGGCCTAAATTCCCATTTCCATCAATTGGTTGCTTTCAATCTCATCTTCAATAAATGCAATCAATTTTAGAGTTCTAGCAGTTAGAGTCTAAATAATCGAGATAAAATTATATTCCATTCCCGATAATGCACTCTGTGACTTGGAATGACAATTAATCGTCAGCACTCCAAACGCTGTTAAATCATTCGATATTTCAACCTGTTTTCAGAATCATTAGCCTAGATAAAAGAGAGTTAAAATCATAAATCAATTCTCCTAATCGTCAATTCACTCAATCCCTTTCAGATGGCACGGAAATGGTAGATGAATAGCAGAAATGAAGCTCTGTAGGGATCGACGATTGGCGTTAAAGACAAAAGCTCTGTTGGGACAGTGATCATGAAAAGAGCGTCAGCTGGTGAATGGACAGCTTGTCCTACTGGCCGGAATGTGTTGACCACAGAATTCGATTGTTTTAGCTCATCACTTTGCTAGAAGTGCAAACTGATTCAAAACGATGGCACATGCAGGAACTTAGTAAGTGGGCAAAAAGAAATTTTTAATACCTTACAGAGATAGAAAAAATAGTCGTGCGTCGCTTGCGGATTGCTCTGAATTCCTTCAAAATGCTCCGATCGCCACGATTCTTTCAGATTCAAAGAATTCAGATCATTGCGCAAAAGTTTTCTCGATGATGTTGGGTCCTCCGATCATTATCAAAAAAGTTAGCAGGCGCACGAAAAAAACGTTCACAAGCTTCTCTGTAGAACTTGACATCGACAGTGGGCCTGTTCTACGAATCGTCATTTGTCAAACCTTCATTTCAGCAAATATGACGGATAAATGAGAGCGAATTAAGACGGTTTAATGAACCATCTTAACTGCGTTCTACCAAGTCTTCATTTATCAGTCATTTTTGTCTCTTTCATCTGTCATTTATCTGTGATTAGTTAAAAGGGCGTCATTTCTATACTGTCATGATAGCTTCGCAGATCTCTGTAATTATGCTATGACAGTTTGACCGACATTTACTATAAGAAACCTGCACGTGTTGTCTGTAAGAATCATAAGTCTACTATCATGCCGATGCGCTCTGCAAGTTGGCAGACGGACAAACTTAATGTTCTAGTAGACTTCTCTCTGTAGCACTATGCTGTGCTCTCATGTCAGAGCACAGATCTTCTGTCACTCCAGAGATAAGAGTTGCATATGGAAAATAGGTTGATGCAATCTAGCATCAGCTCCAAGGAAGAGATGTGTCAATGTGAGACCAAGTGGTGAAATGAGACTTCTAGAATAAGAAGATCTGGGAGACAATGGAAGATCTGCAGGTGGAAATGGGCACAAACTGGAGGTGTCAGGTGGAGCATGAGCATTCTCTTTCGAATTTATCTCCGTTGGACAAGGTGACAATTGCGAAGCTGCTCCTCCGGAGTCCCTACAGGGGTTGCAGAAGCTCGGATGGACACATTCCAGAGGGTCAACAAGAAGTGCGCATCCACAGTATGGTGCCAGGAGCTGCTGCAGAGTCGAGTTTGACGGAGTCCCTGTTGAGTCCCTGAGTGAGTTCCATGTTGAAGCCAGTTACAATGGAGGCGAAATTACAGTGCCACAAAAAGGAAGAATCATTCCGATTGATGAAAATGAAGAAAGAATGATCGAAATAGAGGAAAAGAAAAGTTGACAGACTTTGGAGGACATATTAGCGGTGAAGAAGGAGAAGTTTCCGTTAATGAAAAATGAATTAGAAAAAAAAAGAAGAAAAGCTCAAAAATGGCTTACCCTTTCAAGTGCCCTTGGCAGTTGTCGTGACAATCATACAATGCTAGATAATTGATTGACTTCGTTTCTTAATAAATAATGTACATGATTACGTGGAATACGGTTTTACTCTGTCTGTAATATGCCGATATGCACTCCTTCTCCTTTATGCTAGCAGTTTTATATTCTTACGGTAGATACGAAACATATTAAAGTTTAGTGATTTAATTACTAGGTTGTGCGCTAGCCCGCACGGGAAAGATACGGTGCAGAGGCGCAATTCGGTGCCGGTTGCACACCGCGCCGACAATCGAATAACTGATTAGTGTGATTACTCTCAATCCTCAATCTCTCGCATCCTTCAATCCTTTATTACGCGGACAACGCAAATATGAAAACATTTACATTACATTTTCTATAGATGGCGTCGTCATTGTGTAATGTCCCATCACAAAAGTGCTTTCGCCGCCGTCCGTTTCTGCATTGAGTAACACTTCATTCATATCAGCGTATTCATCCTCATCAAATGGAATGTTTTTTCAATGGCGATGTTGTGTAACAAAATACAGGATCTTATTATCTTGCACGCCTTTGCTGATTTATATTCCATCGTGTTCAATAAGACACGAAATCGGCCTTTCAAAAGTCCGTTGTATCGCTCAATGACGGATCGGCATTTGGAATGCCTTGCTTGATATACTCTTTCTTTCTCCGTGTTGGGATCAGCTAATGGAGTCATGAGCCATCGTCTTAGAGGATATCCAGCATCTCCCAACAGCCAGCCAGTCGGGGGGTCCAAAGTAAAGCGTCTACATAGCTCAGAATTGTTCAAAATGAATGAATCATGAGCTCCCCCAGGAAATTTGACCAAACAATAGTAAATCTGCAAATTCACACCACAGACTAGCAACACATTGAGTCTGATTGCGTCGATCGAAAATGGATTCATTTGACGATCTAACAGGATCTATTTCTTTTGATAAGGCCAGACGAATGTCTAGTAAACAACTAAACAAATTGAACAAAGCCCAACTTTCAGAGGCCTTAAAAGATGCGATTGCTAATGCGGATAAAGCAAATAAAACACTTAATTCGGATAACAAAGAATCTATAAAAGAGATGATGCTAGAAGTAGTCAGAGAAATAAGAAATGATCTAATGATCTAATGAATGAGCAAATGATGTTCTTTCAAAACATTGAGAAGAAATTGAAATATGAAATAAGTTTCATGTCAGATCATATCAACTCAATCAAAAGTGACATTGAGGCCAAAATCTTGAATGAACTTAATGAAAAGAATAAAAGGAAAGACAATTTGATGATATTTGGATTGCCTGAATCTTGTCAGGCCGATGAGCGAAAGCAACAGGACACGCTTATGATTGGAAAATTATTAACTATTCTTGGACAAAGTAGCTCCGAATACAAAAGTTTTCATCGTCTTGGTTTTCAAGGGGCTAGAGTAAGACCAATCAAAATTACATTTGCATCCTTTGATGCCAAAACTGATGTTCTTCGCTCAGCAGTAAAACTTTCTAAATTGGACAGAAATCATGAATTCCGCCATGTCTACATTAAACACGATCTTACGCCTGACGAACTTCTTGCTGATCAGACTCTTCGATCAGAGGTCAAACAAAGGTGTGATAAGGGTGAAAACGTAGTAATTCGAAACGGGAAAATAGTTCATCGACTAATGACTACCGTTAGGTCTGATGTTTGACTACCTTCACTTCTTTGTGCCAATACCCGATCAGTGATGAATGGTACTATTCAGCAGAAAAACATCAATTGTTTTGTCTCCACAGAATCGTGGCTTAATGATATGATAACGACGATTACTCTGTTGTGCGGACTATACCATCTTCGTGATGATCGAAAATCTTGTATGGGTGGTGGAGTATGCGCATGGATTAATACTCGGCTCCGACCAAAGCAAGTTCAAATGTCGACGAAACCTGATGGAATTGAATGCTTGATCATAGAATTGACATGTGCTTCGATATTTCTAATTTGTTGTTATGTTCCTCCCATACCATAGCGACGAAACAGTAATGTTATCTCCTCATTTCTCATCGATGAAGTTGATCGGCTCTTGCGCTTGAACTCTCATTATATGTATTATATGTATTATTAAGTTATTTTATGTGGAGATTTTAATCGGTTAGATATGACTGATATTTGCAACAATTGTGATTTATGTAACTTGTACGATAAACCTACATATGGAGATGCGCAGTTGGATTACATCCTCATTTCTAGTGACATCGGCTTGATACAAAGGTCTAGCAGCTCCACCATTTGATTGTTGTTCCTCATATTTCTCTTCTCGCTGAGTCTAATACACATTCCTCATTACAATCTGGCACTGCAACTTTATGTCCAGTATTTGATCTTCGCTTTTCTAATGTACAAAGTTTTGTAAATGAACTGACGAAAGTAAATTGGAATACTATGTATAGTTCATATATGTCCTTGGATGAAAAGTGTGACATGTTTCATTGTATTTTAGCTTTGTTTTTGATTTTGACGATTTCCAGTATTATGTACAAAAATCTAACAAGGATAAACCTTGATTAACTCCGGGATCAAGTCTAATAGATCGACGATGGAATGCTTATCGCAATCGAAACTTGCCTCTTTACGACCACCTAAAGATAAAGACAAAAGACGAAATACAAAAGGCAAAACGGCGATGGATTGTGAAGACATCCTCAACTGATTTATGGCACGTAGTTCACTCCACAAATTAGACGGAATCGAAATTCCTTGTCATATATCCTTCATCAGATCCTGATAGCGAAACAGCAGCAGATGCGATAAACAATGCCTAAGAGTGTATTCCTAGAGACTCGGCCTTTCCCTGATATTCCATGCAATGACGACTGTATTACTATCAACGTTGACGAGGTTTTTCGATCCCTGATTCACGGAACACCTACTTAAAAGTTCGCGATAATCCGGTATCGCTGTACAAGCATTCTGCTCATGTCTTATGTCAACTTTGGCCTACTTATTCAATCTCTCTATTGATCAGAGAATCGTTCCAAGAAATTGGAAAATTGGTTGTGTGATACCTGTCCCGAAATGTAAAAGCCCTTGTCTCGATGATATAAGACCAATAAGCTTATTGACAACTCCAGCTTAAAGTATTGGAGCGCATAATCTTGAGTCAAATGAAAGAAGAGCTGCTTCAACACTATGGCAGAAATCAATTTGGGTTCCGTCCGAATTCTTCCACAACATGTGCTCTCATTACCCTAAATGACCATATCAGCAAATATCTGGAGAAATCAAGTGTTAATGCAGTGCAATTGGTAGCGTACGATATGTCAAAAGCCTCGATAGAATAAGATCTGACTTGATTATAAGGCGTCTCATGGAAACTCAAGTGCCACGTCAATTTATTGCTTGGGTGGCAAACTACTTATTAAGACAGACGGCAGTATATTTGCATCGATAATGCCTTAAGTGACATGGCTTGTGCTACGTCAGGAGTCCCTCAAGGATCAATAATTGGTCCATATCTATTTTCGTTAGTGATGGGATCCTTTGAATCACATAGCAGTGGCAATCTACTAATTAAATTTGCTGATGACTGTACTTGGTGTTTCCCATTATATGCGGATTGCGACAATGTGCATGTGTTATCAGAGCATCACCGATTTATTAACTGGTGTAAAGATATGGACCTCACTCTGAACCTATCGAAATGTAAGACAATGTGTGTGAGTAGCAGAAGTTCCTCTAATCCAATTGCTTTAAACGGAGTTCAGCAGGTTTTCCTCACTCAAACTTTTGGGTGTTACTTTTAGTTCTACTCTATCATGGAAATTGCATTTTGATAATGTGATACTGTCGGCTTCAAGGAAACTGTATGGATTGAGCAAGCTTAGAAGCTTTGTGACAAAGAGTGATCTCATACGCTTATACAATTCAACTGTAAGGATTTCGCTGGAATACGCCAACCCCTTGTTCACGAACATTACTGCCAACGACAAGTCTCGGTTATGCAAAGTTCAAAATCGTTTCCATCGATTGTTATGTGGGACTGATTGTACCAGTGTGTGCCTGCCCTCTTTAGACCTTCGTCGACATAAGCAGCATTAGAGCTTTTTCGCAAAACCCTTTCTCCCAAACACGTCCTTCATTGACTTTTGCCGCAGAGATCGACACGAACAAATAGGTTTCTCTTCCCCATCACAAAAAGTGCATATCGGAGAACTGCTTTTGTCGCTTATTGTGTTTCTTTTTATAATAATGATGTTGTGCGTTAATGGCTTGTACCGACCCATTACATATGACTTGTAATTTTGATTTCAATTTGGAAAATATAAACATTTATTATTTATTATTATTATTATTTCTGGTCAAGCGGAAGAAGAGACGACTTGTCGAATTCTGTGGCGGATCTATTCGGATAACAGTGAAGCAGATGATGCTACAGATTTTCTCTTCGCTCTTCATGTCTAGAATTCTGAATGAATGCAGCTAGTTCCAAATTGATTTTCGACTTTCTTTGCTGACTGCTGTGCATGAGCTCTAGTTACCTACCTCTCTTAATACTCATGTAGCATAGTGCATCCAACGATCAATCGACACAAGAGTATCACATCAGGAAATCTGATGCAAATGCACGTATCTGATAATCACACGAGAGTCGTGTAAAAATATTTTGACCCCTAATATCGATTTTAGCCTGCTCATTAAAATTTATCTCACCTATGCACGCATGTTTGCATATTTTCAAACTTTTTGATTAAGTTCGATTAAGTGGTTCATATTAACAACGTTCCAAAAAATGATGTCAAAAGTGTGGTCTAAATAGAAAAAGAGTAGCACCCCACACGTTCTCTCTGTTTGCAGTCGCCAGAGAAACAAAAGAGGTTTATGGAGACTGCTTGTTCGGTGTGGACGAAATGAACGTTTTGAATTAAGAATACTATTCCGTCATAATATCGAGAGCTGTCTTTTCTTTTTAAAAATAGCTTTCCTCATAATTGTCAGTCTTCCGAATCGAATTAGCATTTTCTTGTGGTAGTTTCGGTTAGATTCAGTTCAGTTTATGAATCGTCGAATCGAGATGTTCGGTGTACCACATGCCTCTTATTGCTGCTTGACTATCTGACTTTTGACTAAACTTTGATTGCTGAAACTTACTAATGTCCAACCACTGCGGAAGCTAAAGCTCCCTTGAATTAGCGGAGGTAGTAATAATACAATTTACAAATGTCTGAAAAATTTACAAATCAAAGAAACAAAATTACCTATCGAATAGAAACTTTGTGTGCTTTCCTTTTCCTTTTGCATCTGGCCAAAAAGTCAAGAAAATATTTAATCGTGAAAATATCAATGTTAGAATAATGGGGAAAAAATAATGTACTTAGGTGAAGTGCTCTTGAAAAGCATTCATAACAGCAAAACCGAAATCTTCATAACTGTCCTCTTGCAAGCAAAGATATTTGTCAATCGTGACAAAAATAACCATTTCATATAGGAAGCATAATTAGAAAGCTGCATACTCGACATCAAGAACATTACTTTGCAATAAAAACAAAGGACTAGTCATTAATGTAAAAGATGAAAGAAGTCATTGCCTGACGCTTTTCTTTATTTTTCCACCACGTGCGAGGCCTTTCAGCCACTACAGGCGACCATGATCAGGCAAGTGTCGCAAAATCAACAGCAAAGTTGAACAGCTATAAAGTATTTCTACATCATTGAAACATCGCCAGGCAAGTGTCGCAAAATCAACAGCAAAGTTGAACAGCTATAAAGATTTTCTACATCATTGAAACATCGCCAGGCAAGTGTCGCAAAATCAACAGCAAAGTTGAACAGCTATAAAGATTTTCTACTTCATTGAAACATCGACAGGCAAGTGTCGCAAAATCAACAGCAAAGTTGAACAGCTATAAAGATTTTCTACATCATTGAAACATCGCCAGGCAAGTGTCGCAAAATCAACAGCAAAGTTGAACAGCTATGAAGATTTTCTACTTCATTGAAACATCGCCAGGCAAGTGTCGCAAAATCAACAGCAAAGTTGAACAGCTATAAAGATTTTCTACATCATTGAAACATCGCCAGGCAAGTATCACAAAATCAACAGCAAAGTTGAACAGCTATAAAGATTTTCTACATCATTGAAACATCGCCAGGCAAGTATCGCAAAATCAACAGCAAAGTTGAACAGCTATAAAGATTTTCTACTTCATTGAAACATCGCCAGGCAAGTGTCGCAAAATCAACAGCAAAGTTGAACAGCTATAAAGATTTTCTACATCATTGAAACATCGCCAGGCAAGTGTCGCAAAATCAACAGCAAAGTTGAACAGCTATAAAGATTTTCTACATCATTGAAACATCGACAGGCAAGTGTCGCAAAATCAACAGCAAAGTTGAACAGCTTTAAAGATTTTCTACATCATTGAAACATCGCCAGGCAAGTATCGCAAAATCAACAGCAAAGTTGAACAGCTATAAAGATTTTCTACTTCATTGAAACATCGCCAGGCAAGTGTCGCAAAATCAACAGCAAAGTTGAACAGCTATAAAGATTTTCTACTTCATTGAAACATCGCCAGGCAAGTGTCGCAAAATCAACAGCAAAGTTGAACAGCTATAAAGATTTTCTACTTCATTGAAACATCGCCAGGCAAGTGTCGCAAAATCAACAGCAAAGTTGAACAGCTATAAAGATTTTCTACATCATTGAAACATAGACTTGCAACCGTCTCGTATTATTTCTCTAGAGGGATTTATATTAAAACATCCATGATGCTAACATCCGTTACATAGAAAATATCTTTCGTCTGTTCAATCTAACACTTGCTAAGATGCAGTTCAATATTACCTGCGCAAAATCACTTGAACTTTTAGGTGTGAATAATAAAATTATTTGTATTGATGCAAGAAATGCAATGTCTCCTCACGATAGCGACGGATAGTAGTTGGAGTATATCGCTGCCTTTCCATAAATTACTTATGATTTAATGCAGTCGAAAAATTATGTCTCAACATTTTGTAGTTTGAGTCATCGTCTTTTTCATCCATGTTCTCGGTGGATCCTTAAGTTCGATTAATATCGATTTCATTTCAAAGTCATCGTCTGGAAAAGACTCATATTTAATTTACTATCTAATTTACTCATAGAACGATTAAAAATGATTTTCAGTTCTCATGATCTGTCGTCTCCATGAAAGAAGCACATGAAGAAAACAATCACCAGTGAAATTTTAGTGCGATATGACAGAATACACAGTAGATAGCCGTGAAAAAGAAAAGCTCCTTCGCAAAATATCACTTACGCGTTCCTCCTGCAATAGCAGAAGCATGGTATAGCTTCAGCATCAATCGTCTGGATTTAACATAGGAAAATGAGGCTATTTGTCTCCCTACTTTTGGTTAAATATGATTATGAATAGCAACACATATCTTTTTACACGATGACGAATGAGAATTAATTGTACAAGTAAACTTAGAAGAATGATAGGGTTACGAGTTAAGAAAATCGTCGTCTTACAGTCGATTCGTCCTCTTAACTTTCTTCCCTTCCCTCTCAGTCTTCCTGAGGAATAGCTATCGCAGATATGGCAACTGTGTTACGTGATTATCAGCTCGTAAACACGCAAGAAGAAAGAATGTGAACGTCCAAATATCTCAATTTTGTTTTGAACGTTCATAGGGATTAGAGGTTTAATCACTACTGAATCAGTTTCAACGAGTTGTAGAATGATATTATTGTTTGCTCAGTTTTCAGTTCGTTCTTGTGAATTACTGCATCAGCGCTATTCTTCCTAAGCTGTTATTAAATTCTAGTCATACAAAATAATCGAGGTCCAGACGCAATAAATATGACAAGAACTTTATCAGTTAAAGTTACGCGCTGTGGCCTTGTGGTAGAGTGTTCACTCTGCGTCCGGTGGACCTTGGCTCAAACCTTGGTCGGGTCTAACCTAAGATTTTTAACATAGGCACACTCTGAACACTCAGCACAAAAAGAATGAGAGTGGGAAAAATAGCAACTCGATCGGCCACAAGATAGAAAGGTTCCGTGCCTAATGTGCTTCTGAGTATAAACAAGGTTCATTTATTTATTTTATTATCATTTCATGTCAAACAAAATAATGTAAGAATAAATCACTCCTTCGATGCGCCTTAGAAATAATTAAATGTTGCAATTATATCATTTATATATTCGCCTTACAGGCCTCGTCAGATAACACATTGAAAATGACGAGAATACAGATATGATATAAAAGTCAAGATTTTCAGATCACAAAGTTACGTAGATATCTGTAATCATGGCATGGTTATGTAGTTCAATTCGCTTTTTACTGTTCATGCATATATTTCTATTTTATTTCCTCAATCTAGATATTTGCACTGATTCAGAGATCTGTCTAGTCATAGCGTCATTGAAGGTGCCTGCCACCTCCACCTCGAATTTCTCTCTGTTCTTTCCGTGCCATTCCTCACAATGTTTCTATAAAACCGAGTTTATTAATTTACCTTCTAACAATTGTTAATGTTCATTCCCTCTTTGCCATCCACTTCTTGATGTTTCACTGAAATGATATGCTCCGCATGTCTCACATTCGATTTTGTATGCTATGCTTTGACGTTGACAATCCCCTTTTCCTCCACTTTCGCAAATCATGCATTCGGTTTGTGATTCATCAGGAAATTATTTTATTTTCAAAAACAAATACACGGAATGATATTCCAGAATCTTCTTAAGCTCATCATTTTATCGAAGAGTAAATTCTCAAATAAACTTTGCAGTATCAACAAATCACAGTAATAAAAGTTATAAATCAGCAAATGGCAGTCAATTCCTCGATAACCAAAAATGAAATCTGCAGCAACATTTATCTTGAAAACGATGATCGACTCTACATGCGTAGGTGTTGTTTCGAAAAGATTAGTGAGATTTAGAAGGGTTTGATAAGTATCACTTTCGAATGGGTGGCGTCTGAGGAGGCCAAAGGCTGAAGGGACAAATGATTCTAATACAATTTCTGCAATCAGTTGTGTTTAATCTAATGTCCGCGTGTTATCTTTTTACTACATTTCGAACAGAAGTGTCACACATTAAGGTATTTACCGATAAGATGCAAGACGAAAAGTAGCAATTTCAAGAATGTAGCATTATGTCATGTTATAAAGGCAGAAATATCAGACAGACGGAAACTGTACCTGTAGTAAGGAGTAATTCGTAGGAAACTGACGAGTTCTATATCCATACTATTCAGAAAAGTTATCATATCTATTAAGAAATTATAACGCCGAAAACAGCATCAGCGTCTGTTATTAAATTCTATTCACATCGTCGGATCGATTGACATGGACTACAGCAAACCTCTCCGACGTTTGACGTGTGATTCGTGAAAATTTCCGAGAACTTTTTTCTGACAGAACAGTTACAATATTAATTTATTCGACAAAAAACCGGTAAATATGAACTTGGATCATTGCGAACATACTCTGGAACATACTTTCTTTTACTCCTGACATAATCCGGCTCAGTAGGTTGGGCGGCTTAATTTTATATTAAGAAGCTCACAGCGAAAATGCGACAAGGGGCCGAACCCCTTGCACGTATGGATAGGGCTAATAGACCAGCTGATTTATATTTTATCACTAAATTTCTCAGTAAGAACATATTGCCTAGCTATCACGTCACTTGATGTAGGCCCGTCGATGATAACAAATTCGAAGGGAGTAGGCTACATGAGACGAAATAAAAAGTCATTCAATTGATTTCCCTGATGCGACGGTCTATTTACATTCATTTCACAACGTAGAGCAACATACGTTTCACTCATTTCCTTGTACAAGTGGCCTTACAGAACTTAATACCGTTCGGTAAAAAAATTGGGCTGCGGTCATTATGTGAATGATAAATTAGATGTAGCCTACATGTAACAATGGCATATCCATTCTATACAGCCTACATGCATAGATTGCACGGGGGTATGCATTGATGTAACAATATATGAAGTTTTTTATTCTGTATACTGGAAATAAATAAAAATCATAAATAAGAAAATGAATATCTACTATAGAGTACCTTAGAAGAACGATAAATAACGGTAGCGGGTAAAATAATAACATTTCGGATACTTAAAATCCGGTTCCGGCCGGACTTGGAAAAAGTGTCAAATCCGGTGCACCCCTAATCGGTACTAATAAGTTATCTTCTATGCTGTTATTTAAAATATATCGCAGCATCTGCAAGTTTGGAGTGGTCAATTATCAAATCATAACATTACTGAATCTACAATTGAACAGAAAAAATCAGAATCATATAATTCTCGATTCCAAATGAACCCTGGCACACCTTGCCACAAATATCTGAAAAGTTGATCAGCAGATCATGAATTTTACTCAATAGTATCATCGCATTCTCCAATGTTTGTGTCGCTCCCAGTTTTTTCTTCAAATGTCATGTATAATAGTGAAGGAATTAAGACATCAAATTCCTACATACATAAGCGATCAAGACTCGATGATAAGATTAGATTTTCAGCAAATACACAAGCACTATCATTAGAGATTTTCAATTTCTCTTCCCTTACTAAATTAATGCATAATTTGATGTCAAAGTAACATTTTTTGTCTGTTATATATTCGAGACAAATGAAATCATATTTCACAAACTCGATCATAATTTCAGACATAGATCTCTTTGATCTGCCGACATTACTTCATGTGAAACAGTTATCGTACATGTAATTACTTGAACTTCTTCTAATCAGATGACAGATAAAATTAACTAATATTAATTTTCAGTTTATTTAATTCGTTTATCTCGACTAACAAAAACGAGGATCAACAAAAATGTTTTTCAAATTTTCTAATCAAACCTCAAACAAATTGTTTCCAAAAATGCCATTGTTAATATACAAGAAAAGTAATCATGATCATTGGGAAAGAGAAGATCTGTACTCGAAGAAGAATCAGAGAAGGAATAGAAATTGATAGACAGAAAACTTTTAATCAAGATGACGGTCATAAAATTGACAAAAGATGGAAGCCATTTCTGTAATGGACGTATGATTTCTATATCAATTTCCATTCTATTTTAACTTGCATGTTTCTATTCTAGACGCGGTCCGGTCGTTACCGAAAGGCAACTACTCGTACAAAGAAAAAGTACATACTTCATTCATGGTTGCAATGAACTTTGTCTCATGATGGTAATCTGAATGAAGAAATCTAGATAATATCAACTCCATATTGATAGACGAAAACTATTTATGATTACATTAATTATTTAGGTAATGTAATCAACTGAATAATTTTATGCCTCAGCGACTCAGCAGCATTTGGACTTAATTAGTGTCACCTCTGTGTCAATCAAGTAACATTTATTTTAACAGTCTTGAAAACAGCCGACGATGTAAAGTGGGATCCTGAGCAGAAACAATCTAGCCCAGTCCACCAAGACGATGTAAAGTGGGATCCTGAGCAGAAACAATCTAGCCCAGTCCACCAAGACGATGTAATGTGGGATCCTGAGCAGAAACAATCTAGCCCAGTCCACCAAGACGATGTAAAGTGGGATCCTGAGCAGAAACAATCTAGCCCAGTCCACCAAGACGATGTAAATTGGGATCTTGAGCGGCTGCAATCTAGCGCAGTCCACCAAGACGATGTAATGTGGGATCCTGAGCAGAAACAATCTAGCCCAGTCCACCAAGACGATGTAATGTGGGATCCTGAGCAGAAACAATCTAGCCCAGTCCACCAAGACGATGTAAATTGGGATCTTGAGCGGCTGCAATCTAGCGCAGTCCACCAAGCACCAAACCAAAAGCAGCCCTGCACCATACTTGTATGTTGCGATGGGTGCAGGCATGCGATGTGATGATCCCCATGAAGCTTTTTTATCCCGGTTCGTTTGACTTGTGTAATGCTGACTTCCAACGAAGACACCCTGTAAGTAATCTTCCTCATTATCAGGAACGTGCTCACTAGCGCTGACTAACTCTGACGTCTGATGGACACATTGCCAAGGGTATACCCCAGCAATAAGCACTGACTCGTAGAGGCCAGGAACACAACAAAAACCAACCCTAACAACAAGCGATCAGACAAAGGCATCATTTGTACTTTTTTCAGTGCGGGGACAATTATTCTACTAACTTGCACTGATTTGGAGCTGTAATTTATGCTTATAACTATTTTGGCTAGTTTGCAGTTTTTCTAGTTGTTCGGATCAATTGAATTTTTTCTGAAATCAAGCATTTCCTTGAAAACTAAAAATCCCGGGACAGCCCACAGCACAGGATGTCACCGGCATCTTTCAGCTCCCAGGATGCAGCCATCGAACAGGCTTCCCTTCATTCCGGATGCGCCCTCCAAGTCACCAGAAACCACGAAATCAAGGCCCACCAGCAAGCACTTCAATTTTCTTCATTTCATTTCCACTGGAGTAGAGACCCTCGGAGGTTGGAATATCACTGCTCCTCAAGGTTTTGAACAAATCCACTGTTCATTGTCTTGGGGGAGGTTCTCCACCCAGACCATCCTGGAGCGCTGTGATCTTTTAGTAAGAATGCCATTCCTGCCTACCTAGAATGAGAATTTGCTGACGAATCCACAAACGCAAAATGATCAATTCCGTTAAACGCACTGCATTATCAGAATATATTTCTGTGTTTTGATTCAGGCAAATCATTGAAGAGAACTTTCCACCCTCCGAAACAAAAAATCCAATGCCATGATAACTGCACAAGTTGCAAATTGAAAGATATATGGTAACTTGTGTCACTCAAAAAACATCATATATAAAATTGTGTGCAATACATGCGGTGCTATTTACATTGGCGAGTCAGCTCGTTACATCAAGTCAAGGATAAAAGAACATCTCTCACAGAATAACAGTGCTGTTTTTCAACATTTACAGACTCATCCCAATTGTTCGCAGTCTATTTCAAGGACGATACTGCATCGTGGATTGAAATAATACTCAAAAGAGACTCACGTTAGAAGCCATGTACATTCGGCAACATGCAGGCTCGCTAATGAACGGATGTCAAGATCTAAATATAGACACTATCATGTAACGAGTTCATCCAAGTTAATGTTTCTCCTTTAGCCGTACTCAAAGTTTGTTTAAATAGGCCCACCTTTTGCCACTCTCTGCTTTACTTATTGTAACCTTGACAAAGCCGCAAGGCGAAATATTGGTCATCATAGAAAATCAATTTAGTAACCGCAGAAGGTTATTTTTTCATCACGCTTCCATTCCGGATACGAGGATCACCTGATTTGTTTGGAATATAATGAGATGTTCGGGCCTCGACCTCTAGATAGAAAGATCGCTGGGCCAAACGCTGAACCACTGCCACGGAGACGACTAAAAGATACTATTATTATTGAGGTAGAACTGCTATTTTCTTCCTAGAATGATCTCGAAACTCTTTAAATTAGTCATCGCACTCATTCTTTACTGTCTCTTTCCTATGTATTTTATGTTTGCTGGTTTTAGATTTTGCAAACATTAACTTTTCCACTTACTCATAGGCTAAATAAATGGCGTTTAAACCGATTCTCGCGGCATCCTTTGATCCTTGAGGCATGTTTCAATATTTGAAAGCGAATAGAATTATTATCATGATCAATTTATTTCCAAATAGAGATCAGTAACCGTTAACAATCTAGGCTAGAAAGATATTGATTTCAAAGCTCTTGTTTGGAACTGAATGCATCAAAGTTTCAATGTTATCATCAAGAACATGTTGCACTTCTTAGAAAGACCTATTTAGTCACCTCAATCTACTATTTTGTTTCTAATAACCTTTCTATTATCTTAGTTTTCTAATGTTATTTTATTTTTCAGTATTTGTACTTTTACCCTTACGAGTTACACAGTCATGAGCAGTTACTGCCTAGCTACCGTACTTTTTACATCCCATACCTGCGTCTGAACTTTTCTGTTTCTTTATCGATTATCATCCTTTCAGCATTTCTGCAATTATCCTCCTTAGTTGCTCATTTGCGTTGCACACCTTTTTGTATTTAAAATTACTTCTTCTTAAACACAGCACATTACTTTCTTCATTTTACAACTGCTGAGGGACACCTTCGCTTTATAGGTCCTGCTCTCTTCTCTCAAGTTGTGTCAAGGTCAGAAATCTTCGCATTTTCTTTGAGTTTTGTCTTTATCTATGAAAAGCTTCCAGACCATAGAGAAAGTATATTAGGTAGAGAAGTAACTCAGCATTTATTAAATCCCCAATGTGTATACAGTTTTGACTTCATTCAATGAACATGAGTCGAGACCAGGTACCACTTGTGAGATATGCAAATTTTTACACTTTTGCAGAAAGTTGCATAAATTTGACTGATCATGATAGCAATGCAGAATATAAAGAATAGTATTCCACACATCCTCCATGTCATGACAAATTGGAGAGGTGATAGTTTGTTAAATTAGCAATTCGATACATAGAGTAGGTATATTAGGTAGAGTGGTAACTCCGCATTTATTAAATCCCCAATGTGTATACACTTTCGATTTTATTAGATGAACTCAAGGGAGATACAGTCAGAATTGTTTCCAAATGTGAGATGTGCACATTTATGCAGTTTTGAAGAAATTACAACGGAATTGATTGATCATGATAGCATAAAGCAGAAGGAAATGATATTGTTTTACAGATTATCCGTGTCTGACAGCCTTGGTGAGGAAATATTTGTTAAATTGGCAACTCGATGACCTGCGCTACTGCTTTCCTGCTGAACCTATAGAGAATCTTCTAAAGCGTGATCAGGCAGCAGCTGCCACTGGCATGGCAAAATCACAGATTCAAAGACAATGATTTCAATTAACTTGAAAGATGTAAATGGATCCACATCACTATTCAGATTCAAGAAATGAAACATAAATTAAGTGAATCATAAAATCAAGCCGGTGAAAATTGAATTAAAAACTTATCATTTCAGCCAAGAAAGCACGAATAATATCGCGACTTTTTCATCAAGAATTCCACTATAATACAATTAATTAAAATGCCTTGATAATCAGCTTGATTTCCGCTTAGTTGGGATGATTATTAGCAAATATTCATTCCTTTTGATATCCAACTTGCTTTATAATACTTACAACATTGAGTCATCTCGGTAGTATTTAAAATGGCAAGATTTTGACTTTTTGCAAAAGTGCTCAAATAATTTTTTGGACCACGGGAACGTAATCTCCGCAAGAAACTGAATCTTTTGATATAAAAATTTTCACTGCATACTTTTTTGAGTCGACACTCTACCTATGTACTTACTCTATGATTCGATAGGTTATCATTACCAAAAGCTCAGCTTTATTATATAAGATTATAAGCATCACATCACAAACTACCTGCCACAGAAAGAACGACAAAACAAATACGAGTTACACTTTAAAGGTAATTAAGCAGTTATTCACACTATTAGGATGTCTAAGCTGATTTATCAATATCAATTATTCTATCAGAACCCTTTTTTATATAACATAATTTGAATTCATGATTTCCTATTCGACTTTGCTAGGTTACATTAACGAAGTTGCAACAACCCAAATATCCCGAATAAAATCCCGAACATTATTCAACTATCCCGTGTTAGCTTACGTTTTCGATAAAAAGATGTCAATAAGATGTCTACGACTAGCATTAACTCAGGAACTCAGTGATTACCAACATCCAATATTTTACAATTTGCACTGCCTCTTATCTTTTTGCCTTAAATGATACCTTTTTTACATGTTTGCGCCCATTGATGCAGCTATGTCTTGGAAATATTGCACGCATCTCCCATCATATTAGAACAGCCCGGCTTACATTGTCTCATTATTTATTAGCTGGCAGAATATATTCTATATCACATGTCAACATTAGAAAAATGTTCAAGAAACATGCTTTTTTAACCCGTCTTCTTCCCATCAATCATCTCCCATTGCTGCTGGCAGCACTTAATCGCACGATATTTCAGCTAGCTATCATGTTATCTTGATCACATCTTTACCTATTAACTCACTACCCTCATGATTCACCGACATTGGCTGATACATATTTCAACACAGCGACAAAACGGCAGAGCAATCTCATAATTAAATGCAACTTTAACTCGTCGCTGCAGTTTGTGCACTAAACAACGTTAGCATTGAAAGCAGGATAAATATGAGAGCTCTAAAATACGTTTTCTACACTGATATCCCTAACTATCCATGTGGAGCGCATAAATCGGGAGCAAACATTTTAATGAAAGAAAATACTCTACCTATCCAACATTATGCTCAGGAAATAGAATGCTGAGGTAAAACAGCGGATTAGGAATTGCACTACTTCTAGTGCGTGTATGTGACTCACTCAACCACAAATGCTGACATGAAAAGGGTCATACATACACAAATCAGTATGAAGACGTGTGATGCACTTAAGTACTATCTAATTAGAACGAGTGGAGGTTTAAATGTGGATTGTCTAAATGTGAATTGTTTAAATGCAAATACAAATAATGATTATCTTAGAATAAGAAAATTAAGGTCTTACTCAATTCGGAATGGCAAATTTTATGATGCACGAATGTGCGGGAATAGAGCTCAGGCAAATGCCATGGAATTTTAGTGAACTTATTCTGGTGAGTTCGTCTTAACCAAGAATTTCGTGAACATTTGATAAAAAGTGATGTCGGATAATTATAGGACACGGAAGCAGAATATTTCTTGGACCAAGTTATCTATTTAAACAATCAAAATCTCCAATGTTTCGCATTGGTTTGGACTCCCTGGCTCTTATACTGCGCACCCAAGCGAAGGCGCGAAACGTTAGACGATTTTATTGCTTTAGCAGATGTCTTGGTCAAAGAAGTATTCTATTTTTAGTCAGTAAAATTTGAAAACACCTGCAAAAATGAAGTAGACAATTTCAAGTGAGCAACAACTTCGACGTTGGGAAATTTTGTTAATATTTGAAATATTTCGTTGATTCATTACTTCAAGTTTTGATAATAGACGGAATCTACTGCAGCAGTATTTGAAATGAGATGAAATTTAGCAATTATCGTGCAAATTGGAATATATATTTTTTTAATATAATGAACTAATTTTCATTGACTTTTCAAATAATGACTCTAGTGTTTATCATAACACTTTCAAGGTGTCCACCCAATCTGACGGAAACATTCACGTGCCATTCGCATACACGATCAAAAAATCGCGCCTCACTCATGATCTTTCACATTCGACTTACTTCCAAATATACTGGAAATAAACCAATATAGCAGGATAAGAAATTTGAAGTTTTAAGCGCCGAAGAATACTGCCTGATCATACACACTTTAATGAAAATAATTTACTGTTCCATCAGCTAAGTAGCGATCCTATTCGACCTTTTAGCAATGTCGGATCTCAGACAATGGCTGTATAAAAGGATTTTGTTCTCACATAAATTCGTTTATGAGTAAATCAAGAAGTTCTTGTCAACCTTTCGAATCTTGTATCTTTCGATCAAGCCGTCTGCAAATGCAATCTACTTGTAGCACTGTAATCAATTCTCCTAACGATTGATTTCCTGAATTTCTAGGTTAGTTTGAAAGATAAATGACTAAGTGCACATGCACGAGCGTCCGTTAAAAATGGAATAATTAAATGAGACCAAAACCATTCTATACTTCATGGATGTTGTTTTCTTTAAACTTCATTTTGTAGTTTTCACATCACTTATAATTGAAAATTATTTCAAACCTTCATGTAAGTTCTGATAACTGATGAAAATTAAAAAATCAAAATTCTAATTTCTCCGCGGGCGTCATTTACGTTTACTCTTCGGCTCTTGTAATAGCGATAGTACGAATAACGGTCTCTAATTCTTCTATGACATATGCAGTCAATATAGATAAATATACATGTATATGCGGAATCCAGAAATTCTAGGTTGCTTTAAACTGCATACACAGCCAACAAAGGCTTGCAAATGAGCGTCAGCTACTACATGGAATTTCCCAATATTCCTAATCAGTAAAAACGTTCATGTTTTGCAACATTTTCTTTGAAGCAAGATACAATTATATGTAATTAAATCTCCTACATTCATTAATGCTTCCAGTGAAATTGATGTTTATCTATAGCCTATCATTGTCAAGATTTGCATGTTTTCTCGATGATTCCATGAATGTAATTCTGACAGATCCCTACTACAATTTCCGATTATTGTGTAAGATTCCAAGGCTGATGAATGTTTACTTTGCTGAAGGAAAGATGAAAAATCAATTTGATAACTGCTACATGAGATTTTATGTTCGAAAATCTCATGTTAGAAAATCACATGTTATCGACGTCGTTTCTACGTTGACGTAGGCAGATAAGAATATGCTGTATTTTAATTTGATAAAAATACAGCAAGATTTTGAAAATCAAAAATAGCATAATATCATTACAAAAAATGAGAAGCTAAAACATACAAAACCATAAATTGTCACGACAAATCACGTCTAAATATACACAATCTGTAAAAGCTACATATACTTTCAAAATCGAAAAGCTCAACAACTTTTTAAAGAAGAAATTCGAATAAGAAAATGAAAAAACAATTGAACCGATTGTGCATCGCTCTACGCACAATAATCAGAGTTGTCGCGGGAGTAGGAATTCATCGAAAGTGCTGTATTGCGGTCGCAGCAGTAGCATCAGCTGGAGCTTGCTGAGTCATGTGACACTGTTGAAGGAACATCCTTACAATATTGAAAGATGATCTGTTATGTGACGGTCACATGAAACGAATGGGGAATATATCAAATATCATTAGTGAGACAAGAAAGCAAAAAGACAACTTCTTCTAGTAGGCCGAACATTACATTTACAGTCTAGTTATTTATCAAGTAGCTTCTCGCACTTCGCTGTCTCCATAACATTCGTCTAAGTGGTGTCTAAGTGCCAAAATCACATAAATGGCTTAGTGATATTTTCAAAAAATTATTGCAAAAAATTCACAGCAAGTCAATTTTTCATGAGGCATGCTAGATAGCTGTTAAAACCGCTGCTGGTAGGAATGAAACATCTCAAAAATATTAAATAAGTGCAACACGCTTTTGGCAACGGGCCATTTGCCTGGTTGACAGATAGAGAAAGCTTGAAATTGATTTTTTCGGTGAACTGGACACACTGTATTTCTTCGAATAACCGAACGGTGAATAGTAAATGTTATCAATTATACTCAAAGTTGAAGAAACTGTTGAAACATGATATACTTTACAGCGAATCTGTTTCAAGAAGTGTTTTCAATTGCTACCACTACATAAAGTTTTTTCCTGAAATAATGTTATATTTCCTAATTTGATTATTTTGGTATCTATTGATCATATTTCATCGAGCAAGACCGTAGACATTCATCGCTTCCTCCAATTTTTTAATGTGATTAATATTGATACATCAATTAAATCAAACCATTACTTTCATAGCGTTCACAAAATACTAGCAGATCTACTAATGTATACGGTTGATATAAGCTTAGTATCTTTCAGCCTATTTGCTTAAAAACATGCAAATAGCACTAATTTTCAGACCTTTTGAAAAAGAGGATGTATCATCGCAAAAAAGATCTAATGACGGTCGGTTTATCTATTAATTAGCATCTTCGTTAAATCCATAAAAGTTCAGTATAAAATTTAGATAGCAAGTAAATTGCTTGTTTTAATAATTGCCGGAAAGAACACTGAGCTTGCGAATGATATGTAAGCGGAAAAATGTCTTCCAGCAACAACATACTGCTGGAGGTTTATCATACATAAAATTTTGTATTTACCGCATATATATATTGAACATTTTAAGTGAGCTTAAAGAATGGCTACGGTTTTAGCAGCCGAAATATTTTGAGAGGATTTTGCAAAAGTTTTATAAATACAGCTTGGATTCTACATCAATTTCTTCCTTTTTACAAAGGACAGAATTTTTAGCAAGACATAACTCAGAAATAGAATACATCAGCAGCCAAAATCAAAATCTTCAGTTGATACTTATATGCATTGAAACCTTTATTTGTTACTTTAATAATGAATGCCGATGTCTAGCAATCGTCATAATACAGAGATGAAAACATACTTTAAGTGTACATTAAAATGAATACAAAGAAAACTTATGTACGACTTCCTAATTGCGGTTCATATTTTCATCTCACAAGAAATAGGATTTCACCGATGTCAAAAATGAAGATTTCCTCTCTCTCAATCTCAATACAAATCTACAATCCATTGAGTATTAGAATTTGCCGCTCAATCTTGTAAAACATTTTAATTTTGCTCTCCAGTCAACGGTGAACCAGATCAATGCGTATTCTCATGTGTAGCGCGATAAGAGGCAAGTTACTAAGAATAATATCTTTTCAGTTGAGAAACCTATTAGCCTAATCTCCGCATTACGTCAAGGTTATCAGACGCAGGATGAGAAAACTCAACGCAAAAATATCTTCAAGCTCTATTTTCCTCTTTCGTACAAACGTTGAACTTGTTTGTTTGATACTGAAAGTTGCAATCACTGAAATTTCTCAATATTTATGGGAGGCGCATTGCCTAGAATGTGATGAAGTTTTAACTGAAAATAAAATGACTACATTTCTGATTAGATACAACAACGTTTGACAATCAATGGCTCTAGCAGTTGTTGTTCCCAACTTAATCGAACTCAAGTCATAAATAGTTTCTTTACTTAGTCTCGCGAAACGTTTCTCGTGACAAAGCGTAATTCTAAGCTGCTTCAATCACTAAGAAGTTGGTAAAGAGTTCATGGTGTAATTTCTTAATATGTTCTATTCCACGACATAATTGATCAGCTGTCAGTGGAAACTTATTCCGCACGTTCTTTATAGAATCATATTAAGCTTTCTTGCAAAAATGAGAAGGTGTACGAAGAAGGGTTACGGAAGCGATTGATTTCTATTCACTTCCGCTTCCAACTATTGGAGAGCGGACATGGGCTGTACACCTGCCTATTTCGAGCCCCTTTTTCTTCATTTTCCACTTTTTGGGAGACAGGGCAGAAGTGCCTCGCCTCGCCCTGACATGCGAAATGCGTCAGTCATTAGTATTATGATACTTTCGGAAGCGGAAGCGATCGTCGGGCATTCGCTTCCGCTTCCACACCCCTGGTACGAAGACTTCGGTAACTTCAAAAGAGGGTAGAATCTTAAACAATGAGTGTCGAAAATGTTAAAATAAATCCATTAAATTTATCTGAAAAAATAACCGATTAATTGATAAAATATTTTACAATTCCTTTAAAATGGTGTAATGTACCGGAGAAAAAGTCTTGCTATTAGTGTTAAGGTTTTACTACTAATAGCAAGACATATTAATCAATTGACAGAATTTCTGTCAGAATATGACACAAGTCAATCTCTTACACGGAGCATAGTTATCCACCATCTGTTTTAAAGGAGCGATGTATGCGTCTGGTAAGTAAAAGTATTATAAAATGTGTTGTCTTTAATAAACCATTTTTGAGAAATGACCACAACAGATGACTTATAAAATGCCCATGTGTGAATGATGGAGCAAAAATGCATAATCAATAATAAATGTGAAGAAAGGAATATGAATAAGAATTGAGTAGTGCAAGCATAATCAGGTAAGAATACATCGTAGACAAACATCCGGTTCAATAATGAAGTCGAACGGGAACACACACACACACAACATCACAAAACATAAGACCTAGAAGTAAATAAATAAAATATATATCGAGTTGTATCCTCAAAGAATTGTTGCAATCAGAAAATTGCAATTAAATGATTGTTATCATCGAAGAACAGCAACGAATTGATTATCATCGAAGAAGATCAACTAATTGATTGTTGTCATCGAAGAACAGCAACTAATTGATTGTTGTCATCGAAGAACAGCAACTAATTGATTGTTATCATCGAAGAACATCAACTAATTGATTGTTGTCATCGAAGAACAGCAACTAATTGATTGTTATCATCGAAGAACATCAACTAATTGATTGTTGTCATCGAAGAACAGCAACTATAGATTTGTACCTCGAAGCACATCAACTAATTATGTTGATCATCGAGAACAGCAACAAAGCAATACTAATCATCGAAGAACATCAACTAATTGATTGTTATCATCGAAGAACAGCAACTAATTGATTGTTATCATCGAAGAACAGCAACTAATTGATTGTTATCATCGAAGAACAGCAACTAATTGATTGTTATCATCGAAGAACATCAACTAATTGATTGTTGTCATTCAAGAATAGCAACCAATTGGTTGTTATCATCGAATATTTTCAATTTATTGATTTATTTGCAATGATAGAAAATTAAGTTGACTGACCGCAATCAGGGTTCCCAGCGCAATTACTGAAGAATAATAACGGAAAAACGGAAAAATAAAGCAATACGTTAAGTTTGCTGCACAGCGTCATTCATGTATTTTCCACCAGTTGACGCTTTACGCTCATTATTTGAATATATGAAGCCATCCATGGTTGAAAATCTTGTTAATATTTCTTGTCTAATCCCATTGATTCACTTCATCAAATCACATTGTATTTCGTGTATCAAACAAATTGTACATAAAGTATCTAACGAAAGGGTTATGATTTGAAGTTAGCACATGAAATTAGAACACAAGTGAGACGCTACAAATCAACTGTCAACATGAAGGAAGAAAGTACTCTTCAACAGTTCGCGCAGACTTTCATAAAAATGATACTATTTGCCTTTGCATCACCCCTCCTCCGTATTATTGGCCTCCGTCAATCTGAGGAAGTGGAGAAACTGACTGTAATAACAAAGCAGTATAGTGAATAAAGATATATATCAGAAGTTGGAATCTACTGAAGAACCATCTTTGAGAACCAAGGGCGCGTATATGGAGCCTGTGTGCGGCAAGCTATGCTTTATAAGTTGCGAGTCATGGCCGTTGCTTTCATCCGATGAGAAGACTTGAGCGTGAGTAGATGCGAATGCTTAGGTGAATGTGTGGTGTCAGACTATCGGACAGGAAATCGAATGACAGCATCAGAAAAGCAATGGGTCTTGAGAACATCACAGACGTCACGAGAAGGCAAAGACTTCGTCGGTTTGGCCACGTGGTAAGAAGGGATGAGACAAAGTGGATCAGAAATGAGTTATGTGGATGAAAGTAGATGGTAAGACAGGAGCAGGAAGACAAAAGAAGACCTGAGAACAAGTGGAGATGACCTCAAACGTGTTGGATCCCAGGAAGCGGACGCCCGTGATACACCGAAATGGAAGTCCATACTCAAGCAGCTGACGTTTAACCCAGCATCTTCTGGAAGAAAAGGACGCAAAAAGGGATGAGTGAGTGAGAATGAGTAAAGTCATTGTCATTTTGATTTACACCATCCAATTCCACTTTTAAGTTCCTTCTTTCTTTTCAAATTCGTGCGAGTCAATTCCTGTCCATGCATGATCTTCTCTTTTTATATATCTAATGTCGACAGCAGTCTCCCGTCAAGAGTTTCCTTCTTCTGTCTGAAGATCAGCAACTTCGATTCCATTTAATATTTCTTTCCTTTCTTTTTCCAAGCTTTGTCGTTCGATAGAAGACGTTTGCTGATCTCGTCGAAATTCACCGCTCGCTTTTTGCATGTGCTCTACCGTTCTTCTCAACTTTGAGCAGCTCACTCGTAATCGGCACTTTGATAGCGCCACCTATACGATTGATTTGAAAAAGATTTTAATTTCGTTTACAGATTAATTCACATTAATGCGACAAAAATTAAGAACAGAATATTTCAGTTGTTGAATACATAATCTAGAGCTAGACTTACATTTCTTATTTCACTTAGCGGCAAGACGAAGTGTGCACCAAGTTACATACTGACACATGGTGGTGCGAAGAAGTAGACGCAGCAGTGGAAGAAAAGAGAATTCGATTCGCCATATGGAAGAGAACTCAAGACGAAAAGTGATTAAAGAAGAATATGCAAAGGCAAAGGAGAATGCCCGCAAGATCATTTGGCAATCTCAAGAGAGAAGGAAAGAATTGGCGCAATTATTAACAAGTGAAGAGGGCAGGAGATGCTCAGGTGCAATACTGTTACTCGTTTCTGATACTTGGGACACATCTTGGATTCCGTTGGTGGAACGGAGGCAGCTGTGACTGCGCGAATTGAGTGGCTGGGGGGGGGGGGGGCGAAATTCCGAGAGATATCACCTACCCTGACCAGTTGTTCTACTCCATACTGGATGAAGGGCAAGATTTACGACTCATGCGTCAGAGCCTGTATGACTTACGGAAGAGAGACATGGGTTCTGACAGCTGTAGAAAAGAGGAGAATGGAGGTAGCAGACAGAAGGATGATCAGATGAATGTGTGGAGTGTCTCTCGAAGATAGAGTGGCCAGCGAAGACCTTCTGGCGTGCCTGAGCCTGCTGTCGGTCGATGGGGACATGAGGGTGCGCAGATTGCGATGATACGGCGGAAAGATAGCAGCGATTGGGTGAAGAAAGTATGGAAAATAAAGATCAGCGAACCAACAAGAGACCGCCCAAAAAGACCTGGGAAGAAGCAGTGTCCGCAGACTGTCGGCAATTGGGCCTCAAATAAGCCGAAACCCTCGATCTGAACACCTGGAGGTATTCCATGAAGAATCATCGTCCAACCCAACGGAGATGGAGCAAAGGACGTTAAACGGATAAAGCAAAAAGTGAGGCTACCTAGGTTCACATTCTTCATGAATTGCAATGAGCAATGAGCATCTACTAAATAGTGCCATCGTGAGTACTTACTATTGAAAAATTTTCGATTATGTTCAGTAATTGAACTTCATAGCTTCAAAAAAATTTCGAAACAATTAATTTCACCATTCATGTGAGCATGTTATGATAATATTATGCAGACAGGCACCAAACTAAAGTTTAGGTTGATCGCCAATCTATTGAACGTCGCTGAATTTCGCAGAATAATGATCGATATCCTAACGAAGTTGGAAGTAAATATTTCTATCATGTATGAACCAATTCTTCTTATGCAATGATTCAACCAATGCGGAGTGGACTTTGACTTCTTCGACTGACCAGCGCCACATACCCTGTAGAATATCTTTCAGACTGTCACTTACAAAACACAAATGCAATATGATGCATCTGCATGTGCAATAGTTTTTATTGTGGCAATCCTTCACTTGACCAAACGAACTTTGACCGTTGTGACCCACAAAAGAACTTCCGTAAAATGTTCTCTCAGACAACTAAGCACGCCTGACACTCAAACAGAACCAAGAGCTTAATTATTGTCTTCCGAAAATCCATCTTTGTACATTAAGTACTGACTTCTGCAAATGTATACAAGTGTGCCGAATATGATTGTAATGCGTGTTTCACATGACCGAAATTGATTTTAGATCTGAAATTCTAAGGATAGTATAATACTTAAAAAATAAGCATGGAAAATATATTTCATCAAGATATCACCATTTTTGAAGAAGTTACAGTGTTTCAAAAAACATGGCGTCTACACAGGTAGACAGGTGTGCCGATGAGGGTTAAGATGTAGCGAAGGACTTGAAACAGTAATACTGCTATAGACCTACTGTTCACTAAATGTGGATGCATCTGTAAAATGCACTTTTGTACTAAAAAAAAGATGGATTATATGAACATAAAAAACAGAAGTACCACAAATATTTGGGTCCATGAAAGTACAAGCGCAATATTTTAACGGTGTGTTCAGAAATGATAAAGAGCTAAAAAGTAGGATTACATTGAGTTTTGCAATCTTAAACGGATTTGAAGAATTCAGAAGAAATTTGTGCATTCAAAGCTTGTCCTTCTTTTGCTGAATTGATCTCCATGTTTCTACAAACAGCCCAGATTGTGATGATATGATGCAGGAGCAGCAAAAATAGAAAAGATTCGATTTCATCAGAAACATCCCATACGTATAAACGCATACGTTAATATTCCCTTTGTAGAATCTCCTCAAAATCATATTATATTCACACTTGAAGCGAGAGATTAAGATTATCATCGTACTTAAGCGCATTTCACTTTAATCTACTTATTTGAATGTTACTATGAAAGTTCCAGGAATATGGTAACAAGATTCAGTAGCATTTTGCAATATACATATGACAATGTGAAGAAAAAAGGAAATAACGGAAAAATTGGTAAAAAACGAGAAATAAAGGACAATTTTCGAAAAAGCGGAAAATAACGGAAATAACGGAACTCTGGGTACCATGCACAATGTATCACTCAGTATTAGTGAAAAAACATTGCAAAACAGCGCTGTGCAGATCCTATCACAAGGCGACAGCTTCCAGGATTGTGGAGCATAAGCAATCCTGTTTGATGTATTGGCTGCTTTTATTATTTCCATCTTTCAAGATGCGATGCTTTTATCATAACTCTAAAACTCTATTTTATGTTCTTTAATCTGGGGACGAATGATTTTTCATTGCTTCAATAACGGAGTCTCTATGATTATGATACACGTAGGTTATGACTGTAATTACCGCATTTCCTTTAATAAAGGTGTTTATTTACAATCGACTACTTTTAAGTGCGGCGTTTATTAAAATGCACGAATTTCCCTATGACATTTTCCAAAATTGAATAACAATAATCATGACAGGTATGCAACCTTTGCGGAAATTATCAATTAGACCTGAAAACTCTTCTAGGAGGGATGCTGCATTACCTATATATTCTTTGTCAACAAGGCGTGGTGGTATCGAGCGTATGATTTAACGCTCATGACACACAGCATGAGACTAATTTCTTGGAATTACCGATACCAGTATTTGAGGTAACCCTCCTAGTAATTTGAAGGCAGGGCTCACACTCTCGCAAAACTTGAGCGTGATGAGTTATGACATGACTCGTTGCTCGACAGTACAGTATAGCAACAATCAGAGACAGGAGCCCCTCTCCTGACTCTGACAGCCACCATTAAGCAACAAATTGTAGGCTAAGCTATTTTATAGAGAAGGTTGAGTGTGACGCTTTCATTGTGTAACTTATTCTGCCATAATACCCATGTAGACCGCACCAACAAACAATATCATTGTGCATTCCAGTGTCGTTTGTTATATAAGTCTGTTTTTTAGCTCAATAGATGATATATGTACTCGTGCTACAGCTAGAAGCATTAAATTCTAGTTTTCTTGATATTAGAGATGCGGCGCTTATTAAATGAAATGTGGTAACTTAATCAATATCCACGTCCAACAATGAGTATAGCTACATATATTTCATATAACATAAGTTTGCTCACTTAGTCACTCCCCGGTTGCCTACAAACTCAAATCAATCTATTTTGTGATTTTTAAAACTGCATATGCGTACACGGATGATGATGATTTAACACCACTACTCCCCCCATACTGGGGCCTCAGACGGTGCTGACGTAGGCAATCTGGAGTGTTACGATCTTTTTGCCCGGATGCCCTTCCTGCTCACTTCCATTGACAATTTAGAGGCTCGACCACTGGATCGAAAGATCTCTAGGACAAGCACTTAACCACTGCGCCACGGAGACCTAACACGCTGAAGGGAAATATGAAGAGCAGAAATTCAAAAAGAATTGGCTTATTAAAATGATGATATTAAATGACAGCAATAAATTGATTGCTCGGCCAAATTCAATTGCAATTGATCATTTAGAGACCCTGTATCAAGGTATTATTCCATTACCCCAAGAAATTCGCACAATATGCTAATTGCGCATCCTAAGAATGGAGCTTTCTACATTTCAATTATTTTCATCGAATTCTAATCATTCTAATTTCGATCGATTCAACATGTATTGGTTCACATTTTGGTTTTCAATGAAATTTACAAGGATGTCAAAACGACGACAGGAATGATTTAATTGAACTGCACATCATTTGATATCCTAACTTTCATATGAACTTCATGATTCTATTTACCCAAGCATGCAAGTTCTCAAATATGCAGCACTCTTCAGTGAAATATTGGCCTGTCATCGATGTTTATGCGTAACTAGTTAAGGAAGGCAATCATTAGATAATTCATTTATTTATGTGTACAATCCAATTTCGAAATTAATCCGTCTATAAATCAGTCAGTGCAGTAACACACAGGACTATCGAAATTATTTTGTAGGGAGCTATGGAGAGGTGAAAGAAAGAGATGAATGCATTGCTACGAAGTAGAATTCATATCTGTGATGAGAAAGAGTTGACAATATTTCTAACCTATTCAGTGATAAAATTGTATCAACGCCGTGGAAACACTGACAAAGCAAGTGTGCAAGAGATCTTTCTAAATCTAATTGACGCATGTATGAAGTTGAAAACAATTTACATAATGCGCATTAAATGATAATTCTAATTAATGATTAGTGATTAGTGAAATTACTTTTATTACTTAGCTGTGAGATGAACTACGGCGGCGGAAACATCAAAAGTGTGAAATAACTGCAATAAAAAATTGACTTTTAATTATGAGAAAATTAAATGAAAAGTCTTCTCCTTCCACACATAGTCATTCTCTTCAACGTCTACCAAATCATAGTTAGCAAATATCTCACTTCTGATTTTAATGTCGTTCTGTAAATATGTCATTTTATGTGCTTTTGCCATCACATATCCGGTCATGTTTCTGTTATAACCTGCTCTATGTGTGTTTTTCATTGATTGGAAATATACGTTTCTGATATTTTGAATATAATAATAATAATCAACTTTATTTCCTAATACAGAGCGGTACTAGGTTACAATAGAAATTTTTAAACCATACAGAGAGAATACAATCAGATCAGCGAGGAGAAGCGAACAATGGTGTTGTTATAATGAGATTGGCGAATTTAACGAGGTGGTAAGAGTCGACGGGTATGCCTTAGAGAATCAAGGGGTTTACGGAACATGAAAAAGGGCACGAGAGGATGGGAGACAGGATTATGAGCGACTTTCTTTAAAAAATTTCACACAGATATTGTCAAGACGTTGATGCACTGATACTGGGGAGAAAGAAATGTTGGCCTATTTGCAAGCTCTCTTCTCTATGTTCAGTATCTGGGTCATGGCGGAAGCAGGGAGATCACAGAGGGTCGGCCAGCAGTAGACGAGGACTGAGAAAACATAGGAAATGTATGCTTTCCAAATGATATGCGTAGGAGCCCCGGAAGACCACAGTGATATGCAATGACTGGACACAAAATTATGCAGATGACCAATAAGTTTTTCAATAAGAGCTACACAACAAGCCCATAATAAACTTTACTGGCAAACAAAGCAACAAAGCAACTACTTTTCGTTTGCCTAATTAAGTTCAAAATCATCTTTACCTATATTTTCAGTAGGATGAGCCCATCATCATGAGATTTGAAGTGATATATTGAAGGACGTTCATGTTATGTCGCACCCCTGGTTTGAATTAATGAGACTCGCATCATAGAGAGCTCCAAATTTGAGCAACTCAAAACAAACTCTGATGCTGCTTGTTCATTTTGAGTTTAGTTTCTTAACCATGTTTCCTCAGTGTATACATTTAGTTTGATTTTATTAATTTAATTAATTTAATATTTAATTTTTATATCTTCAGTGTTAAATATTTATATTAGGAGAGCCTAGGTTGTGAATCCCTTACGAACATGAATATACCGTAGAACTTCAGATAATTATCTGAAAAATTACTAGCAATTATTAAAATTTCCTTAGATATGAATTCTGAAATGCGTGTACTATACAATAGCAACAGACACATCACAATAAAAAATGAAGTTACCTAAAACAATTGAAAATTCATCTTTGCCGATCACATGGACTGATGAAAATATACCAATCTTCATAGAATTGACAGCATGGCTGAGAATTAACTGAAGTTCATACAAAACTGAAAAAAGGGCAGCTGAATATTTTACAAAAAACTAAGTCGACCATTAAGCGATAAAGCAATTGCTCGTAAAACTCAGCCTACCAAATGTATGGGACGGACAGTTAACGGCTGATAAAAAATCGAGAATTTAAAAATCGAGTGACTCATTGCATCAGAGAAAAATGGACATCTGCAGTAAAAAGGGAGTCATTCTGGGCTGAATAACTCAGAGTTATCTGAGCTTGAGAAGATTATGAAATCATATCTGAATTTTGATGATGACTACAATGACATGAACATAAATTCAAATTATCGAACAAAAAAATCATGAATTAGATTTCGTAACTGCGGCAGCTCTGGAAATCGTTTGCGATATGAAGAGCACCTGTGATAATTCAAAAGCAGAGACTCTTTATTATTTGATGATAAAATCATAAAATGTTCACTATATCAAAAGTTACGACAAGAAATCGCGCCTTTGTTATGCAACTGCAACAGTGCAACTGAATTTAACAAATTGATGAATACTTTAGCTCCAAAGGTGGTCAAATTCATCGCTAAGTTTCTCCACAAAGCCAACGATTTGCAAACGATGACTAAAAAGAAAACAGTAACCATTGAGTATAACATCTGGAGATCTATTTCTTTGTCATTCTCCTCTCCTTTTTCCACATCATTTTTTCAACAGTATCGATCGCACGCAGCTTTCTGTGTATGAGTTGCGTTTTCCAATGTACGTGGAAATAAACAGCTTTGACTTTTGACCATTAAAAAACATCTATATAAAATATTTGGTCCAAACTTCATTTATTATCTAAAATTCGTAATCTGATAAGTATTCTAGAGCCGACTGAAAAAATCCTGTGTTCTGCCTTTCTTAGATGTGATTAAAACGCGACCACGTTGAAATATCTGTGTCAGCCAGTCCAGTGTTGATGTTTCTTGATAGTTCTTTCGGTTAAGTTTCTTCACCAACCAACTAAGAATCGTGCTTCTGATTCAGTTCAACCATCGCTTGTTCGCACATGTATGCAGCTTGGATAAAGACAAAGTTTATCCAGAAAATAAACTATCTTTTGCAAATTTCGCCCAGAAAACGTTAGATTCGATACAATTTACTAAATTCATTTCAATTGTAACGTCATTGAGAACTGGAAAAGAGCCGATACTTCTGTAGAAATATCATTTCATGAATCAACATTAATACGTAAATTTTGGTAAATATCATAGAACCAGCGCTTCTTAACTCGAATCAGACAACAGGAAGGCCTTTATCTTTGCCTTCCTTCTTTTTTTGTCTCTAAATGAATTGAATGGAAAGTTTGAGGTAATTATATAGCTCACATTTTCCAACTGATATTTCAGTGAACAACTATTGCTGTTAAGTTTCTTCCAAACATTAATTTGTCATCTACACGTGGAATCATTTTATCTCAAAACATCGGCGAAACTCCATCACAGTCGATTCAGCGATGGAAATTTCCGAGACAGAATGCAATCAATCAATGAATAATGAAGTATAGAATTGTTCGAACGCTCTCCTCAAATGTTTAACTATGATCAATGGTTCCTAATTCTCATTGATAACAATTAGTCCTCACTGAAAAATGAATTCAGTAATCGATACATGAGAAGATAATAAAAATCATGATGAGGGTACAACGATGCAAACGCATTGCTGTTGATAAAAAAGCAAATTAATGTGTAAAACAGGTGAAATAATGCAAGAAGTTGAATAAGCTGAAACCCATGATCGGCAATGATATCATCTTATTTTTTGTAATGAAAATATACCATTTTATAGTTAAATATACGTAGGTCTACACTGTAAATAGATTTAGTCATACGAATTTATCGATCCACCATGCTACTTTTACTGCTGTTAGCAATGAAGTTAAAATTAGATTACATGCAGCATCGGTATATTCCAAATGATGGAAGGCCGAAGAAATCAGTTTAGTAATACAAAGATTCTTGTATATCTATACATTAGACATCGCAGGTTTTGGTTAAAGCTTTATGCAATCGAATTACAAATATGCAGTTGGTTAGGCCAACAGCATCTAAAGTACGAAAAAAGGCTAAAAATATTTAGATTACAGTCAAGACTTTAAAAACATCAAGACAGTTATTTATGAGTTCAATGTTCAATCATTGTATGAAGTAACCAGCATTTACTTATACCATTTAACGTAGATATATGAGATATACACCGTACATGTAGAGCTAATCCTAGAAAACGGCAGTCTTTATTATCCAGAATCTTAATTATCCAAGTCCGAAATGTCGAGCTTTGACCGTACTCGTATATCCAAATTTCAAAGCCTTGTTTACATATTACTAATACGTTATTCACACGCTTATATTATACTCGTATTATAGAAACTAAGAAAAGTTAGAAAACAAATTCAAACTAATATTTTAAAACTAGCATTGTTGCACTATCTTTGTGATAGACAGACTGACAGACATTAGCCTGTTTGTTTTTGCTACATGAATCAACCAGTGAGGGCCCCAGTGAGGACATGGGTACAACAAACGAAAGAGACTAAATTTGCTTCAATACAAAATACGAAGAATCTATGATTAGAAAATATAATGGAACAAAAATTTTTGATATCATTTCACATCATTTTTCAAAAATAAAATGATATCATTTTATCATTGCCGATCTTTGGCTGAAACAAGGTTGTCTTCGGAAAGGTATCTATTTACAAAATTCTACATGGTGATCTCCTATGACAAAATTTGAAGCCAATATGACATAGCACACATTCCTTCTCTTCCCCGTCTCACCTAAGCCACACAAGTAAGTTTAGGTGATGAATGGGTCAGGTTTCATGCCCGTGGTAAGAGCGGCGGTACCTCCGTAGGAGGATAGACTTCAACACGGGACCTACTGCACTTCCGTCATAAAGCGCGGCCCTTAGCAAGCTCAGCTATCCTACAATATTTCACCTACGTACATGTATAAATGATCTATCTTATGTCAGACGGATCAGAAAGTCGAATCTCTCTTTTGTTGAGTGCTATCAATTTCACGTTGATTGCAATAACCCAATATAGTCGTTGATTTTATCACAAAGCACACACTGGTCGATAGAGTAAAATGGCAAAAAAATGGTACTTTAAATGGTCTCATCAACCTTGTATACCGAAGGTAAGCACTAATAGAAATCAGTATGGATTCAGTCTATATGCTAAAATGGCTTTAGTGAATCAATCGCACATTTGTGCCTCACTTAACATTAAAAGGTGATCATGCCAGTTTATACACGGGTGTATTGGCCATGCTAAATAAAGATTAGAGCGATAACAAACAAAAAGATAAGGAGCTAAGTATAGAAAGTTGCCTGATTTGTATGTTTGAATTTGTTACAGTTTCCCATAATCAAGTGTTGTTCTCATCTCTGTAAACTTTTTCCCTTCGAGCTTCTTTCAGTTTGCAGATTCATTATTGCTATTGACTGTTTTGATAGTATGAGAGTATGCATACTCTAAAGTTTAATATGGAATTTCAGATAATATTATTTATGTGGTCTCCGTGGTACAGTGGTTAAGTGCTTGGCCTATGGATCTTTTGGTCCAGAGGTCAAGCCCCGAGGGTGTCATTGGAAGTCGGCAGGAAGGGCATCCGGACTAAAAGTACTACAACGCTCCGTAAGTCTGACCATGTCAGCACCTTCCAAGCCCCAAGTATGGGGAGTAGTGACGTAAAAGCTTCATTCACCATCATTTCGGAGAGCTAAAGGCGGTCAGAAAAACCCCTTAAAACTTCACCGACAATATATTGCCGGAGGCGAATGCACTAAAACCTTTGTCACATTGCTCGTGTCAAAATGATCATTCCCAAATTCAAATTAGCTATCACATCGGATAAGTTACCGTTCAAGATGTAGCTATCTATGCCAAGTGTGCACATCTCAATGAAGATGAGTGAACGAAATTCTTGAGCATCATCCTCTTATCACCTTCGACTAATTTCAGCAGCGGCTGCAGGTCAATAGTTTGTGTCTCGCGATCTGGGAATGCACGATGGAAAGTGCGCAAATTGATAACTTGATTGATGTCATATAATTCAACTCCCTTGACCTTCAATAGGTAAAGATATTCATCACATTCACTTCAACAGACAGAGGAGTGCCATGAGATCGAATTCCTCACTTTTGCATGACAACTGAGAAATGTCGCAAATTTGTCTCGGTGGCTTCGTTTGGAAGTGTGCTAAGCCTTTTAAGATTCAATGTTTCAAAGCATCGATGCTGTGACGCATAAGCATTGTAAAGAAAGTTCGATTTGCAATCAGAAAATTATCATTTGCAGTTAAAGATTTCAGAACTTGAACCAATAGTTCAAATATTTTCAAGTATCACATGCAAATGTGTTCCGTGCTAATGCTGTGTCTATCACACAAACAATCCAACAATGAAGTTGGAATACGCACTTACAATACCAAAATTAAATGAATACTTCGATGAATGATGAGAGTTCCATGTTTTATAGTTATAAAAGAACTCAACAATCTTCCATTTTTAAACCTACTGTTCCTCAAAATCCCTTTCATACTAGTAAGCCTGTATCATGAATTTATTATAACATATAATTTAGTCCGGCACCCAGAGCGAGTTTCTGCAGGGAACGAAGCCGAAAGTGAGACTTTCACAGAATGATGTACACCCTATGCCTACTACGAATCTGCACGTCTGCAGAGTTCAAGTGAGTTCCTCTTCTTGTCAGACAGGATCAAAGAAAAACGCATGTAAATCCAATGGGACGCAGATTGCAGTTTTTGGCTAAAATGAAATTTTTCATGTTTTCTCTGATTTAACGAAAATTGCTAAGCCTAAAGTCATAATTTTTGACATGAAATATCTTCAGATCATTTCCTATGATGTGCATGTGCTATTATCATGCATCTCATCGGCAATGTATGTGAGAATGTGGTTGAAAGTGGATAAAGTTGCATATAATGTTTGTGTTTGCCGACATTAAGAGGCTCGCCAATTCTAAATGCGTTTAGCTTTATAGACAGGGGTGCATGAACATGAAAGGAAATGACCTGAAGACATTCCATTTCAAAAATTATGACTCTGGGCTTAATAGTTTTCGTTTAATCAGAGAAAACATAGAGAATTTAATTTCAGCCAAAAACTGCAATCTGCGTCCCATTGGATTCACATGTGTTTTTCTTTGATCCTGTCTGACAGGAAAAGGAGCTCACTAGAACTCGGCAGACGTGCCGATTCATAGTAGGCATAGGGTGCATATCATTCTGTGAAAGTCTCACTTTCGGCCTCGTTCCATGCACAAACTCATTCTGGCTGCCGAACTTTATCTACTCAATATCTATTATGAGTCAAAAAGATAATTGACTTACATCGGTAATTAATCGCTATTAATTAAGCTTTATTGACACCAACAAATATTTAGTTATCTTTGGCAGATAACCATTTCTTACAATACAGAATGTCAAAAGATGTCAAACTACAGCATATAGGTTTCCAAAGTCAACAAACGTGTTATTGCTCTGTTCTTTCAATCGTATCAATGTACAAATCATATACTTTCTTTTTACGACACAAATAACAGACAAAGAGGGTGGCGTTCTATTTTCAGAACCTCATGTCAAGGCGTCGTTCTGTTATAGACTTCATGTTAACTAAAAAACAGGTTTTTCAAAGAAGTATTTTTCGTAGCTGATGTAGGATAATGTTAGGGTAGTTCAGTCGGCAAAGGCTTGCATTTCGGCAAGAAAAAGTGCATGTAGGAAGTTCACTGTTCGAATCGGTTAGTCTGGGAGGTGCCATCGCCCACACTATAAGTGACATCTGGTGAAAGTTGTCATTGTATGAAGACTATCCAATTCGCAACTCATTAGTACGGCTCCGAGCCTTGCACATGACAGGGCAAAGTAACAAAATAGATAATTTCGAACATTCTGCTATGGGTAATGAAAAAACTGTATAAGGTGAGACTTACTAAAAGAGTTCCAACATCACGAGATTGACAACATTGGCATGCGTCAAAAAACAAGGAGAAGGAAAAGGCGAGATTAAAAACAAAGAGAGAAAATTCCGGAGCTTCAGAACCTTTTGTAATGACTCTCGCGATCCTCCTAGCCTAATAATAAGCAATTTTGAATGCAATGAATGAATCACGGATCTTTATTACTGAAGGAATGTTAGAAACTTCAAGGCCATTTTACAAAACTACAGATGAGAAGTCATTCAAAACTAACTTTTCAAAAGACTATAAAAGAAGATTAGAAGATATAGAAGATTGCACACAAGGTGGAAAATCGCTCCGTACGTGAAGAGCACTGATGGAAAATGGTTCACCTCCAAAAGTCGACAAGCATACGTTCAGACTCTGAAGAACAAAAGACCCCGAAATTGCATCGTGCACACAATTCCCCGAGTTCGGGATTGGCTGTCTGAGGAGATATCAATTTCACTTGAAAACAATCAATCTCTCATCTGTTAGAATAGCACTAATGGTTTTAGATGAGGCATTACGCAATAGAACATTTCAAATGATTTAAAATATTTCTTCATTGCTTGTCTGCTTTTTAGTCCAGGCAATCTACAGCGAATTACACTGGAACCCACCACAAATTGCAATAGTTTCAAGAGTGGGTTTATCTTGTAGAAAAAAATCCATTATCAACATATCAAAAATCTAGGAATATCTAGTTAGTGAAACACCTTGAACTTCCCATTTGAAGTCACGAGTCTTATCGAAATCTAAATACACGCTTACTCCAATAAAACCACTGATCTGCGACATCTGCAACAGCCTATCAAAATGAAGCGTTGTAGCTTTGTCTAACTAACTGCATTCACCTTCCACATGGCTCTCACCAATATCAGCTATGCTTTCTGAATCATGTCCTTTCCAAGCGGTTAGATTTATCAGTCACTAGTTCAACAATACTTGTAACTATCTGCAGATGCATAAGGATGCAGATTTCTACAAGTTAAGCAACAGTTAAGCAACCATGAATAAACGATTACTTTCTGCAACTACCGTCTTGTGAAAACGCATGGCTGTTCAAGCCGCTAGGTCGAAAACGCGCTTGTGCACCCTTGTCTTGTAGATAATTTTCCTACGTTCCTGTAGGGTGCAAATTGTTAAAGATTTGTATAAGTTAGGACACAAATTTTCATTTTTTCCTTCACGGTAGGTGGTCACCGTGGCACAGTGGTTAAGTGCTTGACCTAGCGATCTTTTGGTTCAGAGGTCGAGCCCCGAAGGTGTCATTGGAAGTCGGCAGGAAGGGCATCCGGACTAAAAGTACTACAACAATCCATAAGTCTGACTATGTCAGCACCGTCCAAGCCCACAGGATGGGGAAGTAGTGACGTAAAAGCTTTTTTTTCCATCAATAAGTGAAGCATTTTTGCAAATACTCTCATGTGAAAATGCATAGAAATTAAAGCATCTCTATCAAAAAACACGTTCCCGCACACTTATCATAAAATACACATTCTGAAGTACCTGTAGATGTAAACTGATGCAAATTGTTCAAGGCTTTCCACTAACTAGATTTTCCTCGATTTTTGATATGTTGATAAGGGATTTTTTCTCTACAAGATAAACCAACTCTTGAAATTGTTGCAATTTGTAGCAGGCTAAAATATATATTGCCTAAACTATTTAATGCGGAGATTTTTCAAATCGCATATTTGAATGCTCCTGCTACTTCATTGCGAATTCTAAATAACGCTTCAAAGAAAGAAAGGCAAAAAATCATTCTTACGATTAAGATTCATTTTTGTCATTATTTTTAATCATGCTTTTAGCCTGGAAAAGGGGATCAGGCATTTATCCAAATTATAACATTTTAATAATTGTTCAAAAATGACGATAAAGATTTGCTTGCTGAAACTGAAACCTTTGGGAGCTCGAAGACATTATCAGAATAGAAATGACATCAATACAGACAAGACTTTTTAATCTTCATCTCCCCTCAGCTACATTTAATGAGAATATAACCATCCTGTCTGAGATGACGCTGAAATGATGTTTTATGGTATGCTCCTCCTGAGTTTAAGAAGCTCCGGAATCGATTACAATTTCAAAGAGTCAAAAACCATTCGAAATATCCATTTTCATATGACGCAGTTTCCTGTGTATCAACATTCACTAATGTGGAATGCTATCAGATGTAGAGACGCGTAAGAATGAATGTAGGAGGTAAGAAAAAATGACGACATTTCTCAAGTGAAAATCACTGGAGACATAGGGGAGTTAATTATCACTTGTGACAGTAAAATCCACTTCAAGTTAAGGAGCATAAAATGTAAGTTTATCTTAACAAGAACAGTTCTTTTACAACAGCAATAGAAAGAAAAGCATCCACGAGAAAAATGTTCATTAACTCATTAACATGGGAATTAAAATATGTTTTGTTATTCTATACTCTAAAACTGATGATCAAAAATGTCTTCTTGTTGTTCTAGGAGCTCATGATAGGAGTTCAAATAAAAATAAGAATTACATCAATAGCATTCTGCTGTGTATAATATGACCTTGTTAACCTTGGTCGTAGGTTCGAATCCTACCAGCCGCACATCTTTTGCATGGCAATTTGATCTATCGTTTATTTAATTTCATTGTTGTTAATGTTTCTCGGATGAAATAAGCAGCATTAGGATTGCCACGACCATCATTCAAAAACACAATCTGCATCTATGGATTTCTTGCTATCTCATTCCGGTTCTTCAATAGCAATCCTACGGGTTCATCATAAGTAATATTTATGGGCTCTCTTCGCAATCCGTATAGATTCTTTTGCTGTCTCTGAAAGCCCTATAATTGCTATCTCTGTGGGTTCTTGAATTACAGTTTCTACACATCCCATTGCGATCCATCTGTGATCTTTCATTCCAATATCTATGGGCCCTTCACAATCTCTAGGGGTCTCTCTGACAGCCCAATCTGTGGATCCTCTTCGTAATCCCCGTGGATTTAACAACCATTTCCTTGACTTCCTTCACAATCCCGGTTCTATAATTGTTATACCTGTAGGCCCCTTTCATGTCTCGGTAAATCATGCATTTGCAAAGCATAAGCACCTTTCGATCTCTGTGAATCATGTAATTGTAATAATTGCATCATGAGCCCGATTTCAATCTCCTTCGGTCCTATGATTGCACTAGCCATAGAACTCTCATGACAACATGTCTCACTGTCACAGATTATCTCATTGATCATCTTCACGCAATGCTGTCGTCGAGTAATTAACTGCGCTTAAATTCACCAGTATCGGCGCTGTGGCCTTGTGGTAGAGTGTTTGCTCTGCGTCCGGGGGACCTTGGCTCAAACCTTGGTCGGGATAAATCTATGACTGTTAAAAAGGTACTCTGCATTCTTGCTTAGCACTCGGCGCAAAAATAAAACTCGGCCATATAGAAGAAGGGTTCTCACTCAATGTTCTTCATGTTATAAACAAGGAACATTCATTTTTTCTATTCTTATTCCAAAAGTAGCTGCGCAGTTATTTTATTTCTCTGATCCTTTAAACTTTTCGTGCTCGAACACTGAGGGATTGGTCTCGATGTGAATTCATTTGAACTCATTACGTATAAACTTCGTCAAAATTCGTGTGTCATTTTTTGCTCTTATGAGCTCTGCTGGAAATTCATTGCTAAATTTACACATTCATCTACACTTGGGGAAATATAAATTCGGCTCACCATTGACCTAACGAAGACAATGTCAGTAATAAAATGTATTGAATAGCAAGAAAAACTCGTTGAGTTACACAAAATTCCATTTTTGAATATAAAACCTGTTTTCGCAACTCCACCATCTTCAATAAGTCAGATAAAAAAGAAAGAATCAATACTTGTAAGTCTTGCCTTTGTAATAATTGTCATGTTTGTTATTTGAAAAATGTTGTTTACAAGATCACATGTAATAAATGTAATGATAATGATATTGGTGAAACACAATGTACCATGAGAGAGAATCCAAGAACATCTGAATTGTAACAACAGCCTTGTTCATCAACATTTTTTATCAAAACATCGATTGCCTCCATCTGGCCAATGATGTAAAAGTAGAAATCTTACAACGCAATTTCACTAATGTTTGCGAACGCTAAATTTGTGAGAGATATTTTATCAAAATCAAAGGCCCGGAATCAATGTAATGTATAGCAGTATGTAAAATGATATATTGCCTAACATTCACCATAGTATTCAGTTTGCATCTCAACTTGAAAATTTACTGTGATATATTGTCAAAAATGTTTTCCTTCTTTTCTTGTTGCTCTGTTAAGCCTAGTTCACAATAGCGTGTCTTATGACAAAATTGTCTTATGACAAATTTTCTTGAAACATCCGTTCGTCTTGTATGACAAATGTCGTGTGACAAATCGATTCACAATACACTCTGCTATATGACATGAGATCAGCAAATGCTCATCTAGGAATTCATTTTCGAACATGATGCTCAGTGGAAGGCAGAAGCGTGCTCTCTCTCTGTGATTATTTTGAAAAATCGCTTCAGACGTCGTCGACGATGGGGCGTGAATCCAATTTTTCGAAATCGCTGCAAATTCGGAGCATTTGCACATTTATTCAAAGAGCTCAAATCATCACCAGAAGATTCTTTTCGATTTCTTCGCATGACTCGTGATTCCTTCGACCAATTAGTGAAACTCATTACCCCATTTTTGCAAAAGCACAGTCGTCGAGAATTTATCTCTGTTTCGGAGAGACTTGTAATAACACTACGCTATCTTGCTTCTGGTGACATGCAAATCTCTTTATCTTACATGTTTCGTGTAGGAAGATCAACAATAACCATGATCATAAGAGAGACATGTGATGCGCTGTACAAGGTGCTACAGCCTGAATTTTTGCCTTCACCGGAGCATCTAGATTGGAAGAGTATTCAACGAGCCTTCGAAACGAGTTGGCAATTTGATAACTGCTTGAGTGCTTTGGATGGGAAACATGTTTACATAAAAGCACCACCAAATTCCGGGTCACAGTTCTTCAATTATAAAAAGAATTTCTCAATCGTCTTGATGGCTGTGTGTGACAGTGACTGCAAATTCACAATGATAGACGTCGGAGCAGCAGGATCAGGTGATGGTGGAATATTTCGTCGATCAATTATTCAAAATGCCATGCAAAAAATTGCATCAAAAATTCCTCCAAAAAATGGTCTACCAAAACTCGTTTGGTATTCTACGTGCACGTTGGTAGATATTTAGAGGCCCAATTAATGCCATGCCTGATCTTGTTACAAAAATCATCAAAGCATGTTGTTGCTTGCACAATTACTTGAAAGATGACGACAAGCAATACTGTTTGACAGCTTTCCAAGGATATGAAGTGGATGGGTCATATTACCATGGCAATGGACTGAAATGGCCCACGGAAGTGATGGTCAAATGGTGTCTCTTAAAAGGACTGGAGCCAATAATGCCAAGAAGTCCGCAATACAAACTCGTCAACAATTCTGCAACCTATTTAATTCTGCCGATGGATCAGTCCCTTGGCAAGCAGATTACGCTTGATCTTCAAATAGAACACTTGCGTCACAGAACTTGTTGTGAATCATCCCCAACACTTATTATCACTGATTTTGTGATCTTTTGCTGTCATAAGTGGTATCAAGCAGGGCAGTGAATATACATATTTTTTATCTAGCTAACTTGTTTTTATATGATGCCATTTCATTCATGTAGGCCTATTTGTAATATTCTAGTCTTGAAGAAGCTAATTCTAGGTATTTCTAAAAAGATCTTGAATGCATATACAACTTGCCATTTCAGTAGATTTGTGGATAGTGGATGTGTTTATTATCTAACATGCTAAAATAATGGACTACATGTATTGCGAATTCTGTGCACATTTCCGTAGGCCTATAGCCAAAGATTATAGAATGAATTATAAATCTGTTGCCACTATTTTCCTGTCATCGTTTGAATAGAAAAATCGTGCAATGAAAACGATATGTGTGAAAATTCTTCTTTATGTTTCATAAAAAATATACTCTTCTGGAACAGTCAATCCCAATTAGCATCTATGAGAGATGCGCTATATGATAGTCATTCAGTAGATCATTTGAATGGATTACGAATGATTGGCTGTTCATCGCTTCGACATTCTCTCCATGCTTCATTTTGTATATTAGTTCTTGGCATCGAAGTTTGAACAGATCCTGCTGAACCTTCGTCAGTGTTCGAAGCTCTGCAGTAATGTACTGACCAAACGCTTCAATATCATCCGTTTCTCTTTAAGGACGGTCAGAACTTCGTCATCAAAACTACTTGTCTTCTTTGACTGTCTTTCATTGACCTTGGTGGTAGAATCGTCTGGAAAATTTTCTTTCGTCTCACTGTCGCTATCAAGTAAACTCGTCAACTCATCAAATTCACTTTGATCAATATTTGACTCTGATTTCGCTTCACCAAGTGTGGTCGTAGGAAAGACATTTGTTCAGTATACACCCATTTGCTCTGCTTCCATCCAGAAGAGCCACTTGTTGGAGCTTTTGCCTGCTCACAGTTGTATTGTCCGCGATGATTTCTCCACTTGCTTAAACATTCATGCTCCGTCAAATTACAGTTCGTTGCAATCTCTTTCCATGCTCTTTCTATCTTGTCTCTATTTCTATAGTCCTTCGAAGTCTTATCATAACGAAGAGGTCTGCTTCTAACACATTCAATCAGTCGCTCCACTGCTGTCTCCATTCTCGTTTCAAATGCACACACACACACACACTGATCATGTGATGTGTGCGACAAGCACTATGATTGGATATCTCATCTGACTTGTCCGATGAAGATAAACTAATTTCAGCTTCTGATTTCTGTCATATGACAAGAAATTCTCTTGTGAGACATTTTATTGTGAACCGACTTTGTCTTATGACACATTTGTCATATGACAATTTTGTCATAAGACACGCTATTGTGAACTAGGCTTTAGAGGTAGTTGCTATTTTGATTGAATTGACAAAGACGTAGTCGAATGCTATTCAATGCATTTTATTATTGACCCTGTCTTCGTTTATAAATTGGGGAAATATGCACATGCTTTTCATGCGATGCACAAAGATCAGAATAGACAACTGAAACCCTATCTTCTAAAAAAAGAAACTGTATCAGATATCGCTACTACAATCAAATAGATATCCACAGATTTAATGAAGCAACGAAAAAATCCTTAAAATAACATTTATCAACCGAATCCGAGTGCAAAACTGACATGAATAATAAGAAATCTAAATATACTACAGAAATGTCTTCTCTGTGAATAGGATTGATGTCAAAAATAAAACCAGTAACAGAAAGGATTGATACCTTACTGAGCGATAGCTAACGATTTTCATCTAAATATAAGCAAATGAGCTTGAAGAGACGCCTTCAGTTTGTCGAAATTTACGTCTCATTGAAAATACAGTCTGAATGTTTTATATGATGAATATTTTGCTCATAAATATAGACACAGATATTCTTTCAGAGAGTGTTAGACAAGACAAATTGTAGTGTAATTATAAGATAGACAAATCTTGTATATAGTGGAACTTCTATATTGTATATAGACGAACTCCGATCAGTTGGGGTAAACGTTAATGGCCAGCTCATCAACAACCTCCGATATGCTGAGGAAAGTTTGCTAATTTCTGCAACGCCTGAAGGACTGCAAACTTTAGACCTAACCTCCTCTCGGCCAAATTCCAGCTAGATGTTAAGAGCAAGAAGACAAAGGCGGCAACGAAAGGAGAAGAACAACAGGACACATATTTTGTAAAGGAGCGAAGATGGAACAAGTTAAAAAGTTTAAGTACCTAGGATCGGTGATAAATCAAACAGAGGACTGCAGCCAAAAAATAAGATCAAGGCTGAGTGCAGTACGAACAACAATGAAGTTCCTCAACACAATCTGGAAGGACCGCGTACTCAACAAGAAAATTAAAGTCAAGCTGATTGAGACAATGGTGTGGCCAGTGGCGCTTTACGGTTGATTGTCCTGGACAATCAGACGAGCGAGGGCTTTTGAAATGGACATGTACAGGCGAGCACTACGGATTAGCTGAACAGTGCATAGGACTAACGACTCTGTCCTGAAAGAGCTTGGTACACAGAGGAGAATTGTGCTGACCATCAAGAAGAAAGTTCCAATACTTCGGCCATGTCATCAGGGCTCAAAACATGTGTTCCCACGTCTTGGAGGGTCGTATCGACGGAAAGCGATTAAGTGGAAGGCCACGGAGAAGATGGATCGACGACATCGCAGATTGGACCGGACGGACGCTTGCGCCGTGTTCGACCTTGGCGCGCGACTGAACGACTTGGTGCAGCAGATCGTGGTCCCCGACCATCAGTCATGAGGAATGGAAATGGCAAGGCAAGTGATGCTGCGAAGCATATTAGGCCTGCGCCCTACTTTCATGCTACCGAGCTGTAATCATCCTACTTTCATTCTTATGTGCCTATTGCCTAAAGTCCTAGGTTTGACCCGACTAAAATTTGAACATGGCTCTCTCGCACACATAGCGACCACTACCAGAAAGCCACTCTGTCCTGGTAAACAGTCTAGTAGATTGATGACACAAAAACATGTCATCGCCTTCATGCGAATTATAAATAAAGGAAACCATCAAACTGTGGACCACTAGCATAGCGTCACAGTAAAGAAGACACACTCTGAAAGAATGTCCAATCAAAGACAATAATATGTATTTCCGCAAGAACAATATTTACAGAATAGCATACAACAGATGCCAGAAACTTTATATTGGCAGTTCCATCAAACCATTTTATATGAATCAGAGAGCAGACTACCATCAAGCAGTCATCCGTATACAAGCGTCTCAAGCAGTGTCACAACAATAGCAGGAACATCTAAGTTGAAATAATTGCCCACGACCACGATCCCGCCGACCTGAGACTTTGTGAGTCTATAAATACATAAATAAAAATACAGAAAAATGGCAACCTTTTCTAAATAGTAAAAATGAAATTGATGAGTGCAGAAATTTTTGCCTTTTTGCAACTTTCTACTCTTTTGATATTTGTAGACTGCCTTTGCATTAGACGATATAGATCTTGTTCCTAGGTAAGACTTTAAATTGCATCAACTACACTCGTAAGCAGGGATTGCAATTCACCCAAGAAAAAAAGCGGAAAATCGGGAAAAACCAGGGGTTCAATGCATAAATTTGAAATATTTACATTAGATCAATTTCGCAAAAAACCGGAAAATTGCGATCCCTGCTCGTAAGTCAATGTTTACTTTGTTGAGCTATGGTACAGATTCAAATCCCATGTTGATAGATAGAATGTTGATTCAGAATACTATCAGCCCTGATGTTATCCCCGATGATTCTCGAAATGCATCGGCGAAGATTTGGAAAAAAATCATTATTTATCCTGTATATGCTTGGCCCCTCCCAATCATTAAAATAGGAGAAGTCAGCGCATGAATAAACAAAGATCGAGAAAGGGCGTGTACCAAGCTGCTCAAGTGAGGTGAACTGTCAGCCGAGAGGAATGAGATAAAACATGATTGAAATTTACATAATAACAGGAAATGACTCTTCAATACTACGAGGTCATGATGCATCGATTAGAGATCAGAAATGAGCACCTGATGGGATCGATGCGCATCAGGATATCGTTATGAAGAACTTTTAGTAGAATGTTCTATGGAAAATATAGAGGAAGATACACAGAGATGAGAATTCAGGCATTGAACCCACATGGAAAAATGTAACCATAGTTTGCATTTGGTTTGAATTTAAATCAGTGCAACGCATCATTTTCCCATGAATTTCCATAATTTCGTGCTGTATTTTCTGTGAACTTTTGATGCACAAATACTTAATTTAAGGAATGTGCGCACTAGACCGCAAGAATTGAGAAATCGGAGATTAAAAATTCGACGTCATGTCAAATTATCGAAGCTTTAGATATTGACAATTTGAGAACCACAATCGACAACTATAGGTTATCTTGACAACTTGAAGCGTGGCCTAGTGAAGAAGGTGCGAGCTCGTCTCTACCGCGGACTTCGGTTCGATGCCTAGGTATGTGGAGTGCGGTCGGGGAATCAAGGTGTTGGGTCTTGTATTGACTTAATCGTTGTCATTCTCTTTAGATATTCAATTACAGGTTATCTTCTTCCCTGCGCTTTTCAAATTTGTCTAAAATCCAAAGATATAAGCCAAAAAAATCAAAGTCAGAAAACTTCAGATACACGTAGCTGTGGATATTTTCTACCCACATGCAAAATACTATGCAAATCGAGCATAACATGAAACATAGGACGTCAGGATCGAGGTCAGACTTCGTCTGCTCCATGGATTTTCGTTTGTTCCATGCATTCGCATTATTAACTACTCATATGAACATTGTCCTCTCTCCGTCTTCGTCTCATTGGCTGCCATTTCAAATGCCGAGTCCCACCATACACTTCTATGCTAATTACATTAGTTTATGGGATATGGCCTTTGTCATTACCACTTCACGAGTTGTCGCTAAATGAATTTGTTGACCTCAAGTGATACCTGCTAACAATGCGTCCAACGATGAAGTCAGACCAAAAACTACTTGTCTTATATGCTTAATATTTTGCCTGCAGGTAGAAAAAAAAACCACGAGTACATGTGAGTGAAGTTTGTGGCAATCGATTCAATTCTGCGGGTTTTAAACAAATTTGAAGCCCTGGGGAGATAATCCATATGCACCCTTTAATCCACTCTCTTACATTTTTATGGCACAATCTAACTTTCATCGAAAACAAGCTGATTTTAGGCTCCCGAGAAGGAATTCTGCACCCGGTAAGAAAAATTCTGATGTATGCAAAAAAAGGACAAAAAAGTTATATAAGTCGAAAAAGACAAGAGCATCCACCCTACTTGAAACAAAAAAAACAATGATCAATCCCACGGAATGTATATTCTTACTTCCATCTTGCTTCCTTGACAAAGTAGAGAATTTTAAAAGGAAAACGAACTAATGTTATTTCGCTTTTTTGTACATCCGTGCGACTTCGCCACTGATATGAATATGATTTATTGCCTTCAGCTACATACATGTGCAGTGCATGGTATTGTAGTTCGTTAACAATTTTCAGGCACAACTTTTGTTATGTTTCCCCATGATGGAATTAACCTGACCCCACTGTCACATTTCTCATCAGTTTCCTATCAGTAAACTTGCATACTCGTGAATAGTGTAGAAATCGGATGTCATTTTGAAAGCACATCTATTCCATTCTTAAATATATAGATATCTATAGATGAATAATCGATAAGAGCCATTATTATTATTTTTAAAGAATAATTTACTGACAGAAAATGAACACCCGTATAAAGTAGAAATAAATGTGTAAAGCAAAATGAAGCTGTAGGGAAATTAAACTTCCCAGAGCTCTGAACTCAAGGGTTGTAAACGAAATCATGACAGTAACGAGCATTTACAAATAAACAGAGTCCTGGCATGTTGTGAAAAATTTCATTAAATCAAACATCTGATGTTAATCTTTATCAAAAATCCTCGTCGATCTTTGCTTCATTGCTCTTTGGTAGTTAGTCCATGTTTTATTAGCAAGATATATCTAATAAAATTAATAATTACGAATAATCTCCTCTCACATGGTATAAGAATAGATTATTATGCAATCATGAATCACTGCATCAAAACCCAGGGATGTGACTGATCTGACAGGGGTGCTGCAGAAATAAATATTGAAATGGAGAGCACATCCATAAAGTGAAATTAGATTATAAACAAAGTAGGGCGACACCAGAATTCTTGCATTACCAGAAAATTCGCATCTTTTTAACCATGTAAACTTGCATATTAATAACCAGTCTATCTATCCCTAAATGTTGATAATCATCATGACCCTTTTTCATATCAGCTTATAGCAACAATGGATTACGATAAAAATATTCGCAGACATTGAAAAAATGTTTCCTACGAATATTTTTGCTGTTAGCTACTTTGCGGGAAATACATGACTGAGAACTGCATAAATAGTTGATTTATCTTCTCAACTCTGAAAAATGAATTCAATTAAGATGTTATAACCAGAACTACAGCATTGGAATAATCAAAGTAATTAATTAAAGCACCAGAGCTAATGCATGACTTGCTCTTCTCTTGAAAATAGAAATAATTGGACATCTTTTAAATACGTAAATATTTAAATATAATTTTAAATACGTTAAAAATATTTGCAGACATTCAAAACTTGTGCCACGAATGTCTTTGCTGTTAGTTACTTTGCGGGAAATACATGACTGAGAACTGATAGTCGATTAACAGTCATACATAGTTGATTTATCTTCTCAACTCTGAAAAATGAATTTAAATAAAATATAATAACCAGAACTACAGCATTGGAAAAATCAAAGTAATGAATTAAAGCATCAGAGCTAATCCATGACTTGTTCTTCTCTTGAAAATAGAAATAATTGGACATCTTTTAAATACGTTCAGTGGACAAATAGGTGATGAAGTTTCTAAAATTTGTTTTGGTTCGAAAATGCGTAAATAGTCCATATGAGATTTATGAAATATCTATTCAGCAGCCGATTCATTTCTAAATATTTCTTCATGGTTCTAGCTATAAATGTCACTTCACCACTTCTTCAATTTATGTTCATATTACTTAGAACGATAAGCACATTGACATTAAATTTGAAAGCCTCAATTTGTTTTTCACTTCTCCAAGCCATTAGATTAAACAACCAACGACTCAAAGCCACAATTCAAACACAATTTTCATCGAAATTAGCGGAGAGAAAGGAAACTTACTGGCTGCATATCGTAACCTCCTCTATCCTTGAAACCCATGAGCATTTATTCACAGTCTTTCTGAATTCTGCAACGCAAAAACAGGAGCGAATGAGAAATTCATAAAACTAAATTCGTCGAATAACGATTATAGAACAAATTCATTTCTATCCGTATCTAGTAATAAACCAAACTTCCCATCATATTAGCTGTTCAGTCTTTTGAACAGATGCTGATAAAAGGACGAGAAATTATAACTACTGACTAGTTCGTCTGCATCAGATATGGATACAATTATTCTCGCAAGATTTCGATGAACTTCACAACTTGAATTTAACTTGTTGACTCAAGACGAAATCAATATATTAGAGGAATATCTTAGAGTCAGACCTAATTTGGAATCATTCTCTCGCAAAAATGATGAATTATTTACCATAAGTAAAAAGAGCTGAGGGAAGAAAGATAATGGCGACAATCATCTTGATTTAGTTGCTTAGCAGGTATTATCGTTCAAAAGGAATATTATTAAACTAAAGCATTAGTTGAAAGGGAACTTATTAAAAAAAATAATGGTTGGAGAAGTTTTCGAAGTTAAGAGCTTGATTTATTACAGAACAAAAGGTGAGGGAAATGTTAATGCAAAAAAAGAATGTGCAAGTAACATAGATATCATCAATGGAAAATGTTGGAAGTTGCTGCTATATAGCAGGGTGGAAGAATCGGAGAAAGAATATCGTGTTTCTTTATGTACTCTATTTGAAAAAAATGAAAAAAACATGAATGTAGTGAGATAAGAGTACAAATTTTGTAATACCAATAATATTACTATAACAATACTATGAATGGTTGAATGTTTTAACGTCACTACTCCCCCTTCCTGGGGCTTGGACAGTGCTGACAGTCAGACTTTAATCTGGAGCGTTGTGGTACTTATAGTCCGAATGCCCTTCCTAACGAATTCCAATGACACTTTCGAGGCTCGACCTCTGAAACAAAGGATCGCTAGGCAAAGCATTTAACCACTGTGCCACGGAGACCTCAACTTGCTGCATAATAATTAAATGAGTCGGGGATATTTATTGCTGAAAAGAAATATCAAATTGATTGAAAAAGAGGGAACTAAAAATATTTTTCTGAGCGTCGCTATTATCTCATGTATATCTTGCGACATACGTCGAGCTATTAGAATGATAGTACGGCAAGAACGTCAACTCACATCCTACTTTATAACAATGCCATGAGATACAGAACCTAATGAGCTAATAAGGTCAAGAGGTCATATCAAATGAGGACATATCTTCATACATCAGATTCAGTATACCGGCCTAGTCATACGTTCCCCTACCTCAGAGTAAGGTGGAAGGTAGAATGGTTGAAAAATATGGGGATGATAAAGCTGAAGAAACGATTTACTTAAGACAAATCCCGAAAAATACGATAATGGAAAACAAGTCGAAAGTAATGCAAACGATATGAGCCTTTAGTTAATCAACTCTCCATTGAGATATGCGGAAACTTATCGACAGCCCTATTGAATGCTTAACACTGACAGATGTTAGAAATACTTCTTGAGGAAGATAATTTAGTGCCATTATACAGAATTATGCATCCGACAAAAGAACGCTAATGTGGATTAACCGACGCAAGTTCATCAGAACAAAGACCGTGATAATAACAATTAGCGACAGAAGTGGTTGTCTCTCTACGCAGTCCATGAGATACCACACAGACTAGTTTAATCTATTTGACGAACTGTCTTGCACTGAATTAACGATCAAGTATGTCCAAGCTGCTCTGAGAGCCAGATGACAAACGTGTGAACAGAACTCATAATTATTACAGGACCAACTTAAGCCATGAATAGAAGAGGTAGCCCAGGTAAGGAAGCTCGTAGGGATATGTGAATCGGACAGTCACAACAAGCAAAGAAATGTTGTTCTCCAGTGTGGATGGCCTGTCATAGTAATGGTATCAGGGATGCCGTGCTTCATTACTTTACTTTCTCGTTTTCCGTCGTTTCTTCCCGATTCCACCAGGGTTGGACGTTGGTGAGATCACCTTCTTCCTCTCTGTTCGATCCGAAGCAGTGTCTTCCTTGATCTTCTCAGAAATTTCATGTCCTCTTCAATACAAACATACCTTGTCTTCTTCGGGTTTCCTGGTGGAAGTCCACCTAAGACTGAGAGATGGCGTACACCGATGAAGTTGTCGGTTGCTCTTCTTATCTATCCTACCAACGCAATCGTCTTTGGCATAGGAGAACAGGTAACTCAGGCCACGTTGTCACTTGGCATCTTGTACTCCAGCTTAACATGTGCCATATAACGCAACATTCGTCTGTCAACGCCTCTTAGCTGCTCCGTCAATTTCTGAGTGAGGGGCCATGTTTCCGAACCATATGTTAGGACCGATCTTGCACGCACCTGGTACACGTGCCCTCTGTATCAAACAGAATACCTTTGTTGGTCAACAGGCTGAATAGCTCCACTTCTTCCACTCAAAATTGCGTTTCATCTCTCAGTAAGAATGTGTACAATTCATGTACATTTCAAATGGTTCCTTTGGTTTAGGTAAAGTGTGCGCAGTAAATTTATTTTTAGCACACTTTCCGTAGTGGAAATATGTATATTACTTCATAGTATCTCATTTCTCCCATCGAGGAAATTTTCTAGATTCTTATTTGTACTTTGTACTAGGCAGTATTGTGTGAATCCCGGGAGAACCCCAAATCAATAGTTACCATACCCTCCATCATATACAAAATGGTGTGACGAAAATGTAAATAAACTTTAATGCCACAGGCTGTCACACATGGTTCAGATGACCCGCATAAATTTGATGCATTATTTCACCAACATTTCATGAAATTTGTTGAATAGTATAACTAATAATGAAAGCCTTCTAATTATGAGAAAATATCTCAAAATCGAAAATAGAATTCAGCATATAGCGACATCTCACAAAATACATGCATCAAAGGATCATGACATGGAAAAGCCTTGAATTACATATATGCACTTGTAATATAAAAATAACGAATGCTGATGATGAATGATAATACAGGCTTTGCAAAGTACTTTGTACACGTATGTGCGTAAATATCTGAGAAGGTCAAGAAAGATCACGTGACCCATCCAAAGGCATGACTTTCGGACCTTAAATGCTATTTTGCGATAAAACCAAGCATATGCGAGCAATATAATATATGATCAACAGAAGGAAATGTGACCCTAAACTATCATTTTACACGGTCGGAAAGGTAATTCGAGGTCACGTGATGACGTCAGGCTATTTTAGCAATTTTTGCACATTTTACCTCAATATAACCTCTCTGGGTGACCCCTAAACCTTGACCAATCGAGCTATAACTTCACATGTGCAATTTTCTCACCAAAAGGAATACTTTGTGCGACGTGCTCCTTGACTTTTCCAGCTTTCGATTTTTTTTTTAACCACCATAACGTGCATATATTATTTTTCATGAGCAAGATTCCCCCCTTTCTTCAAATCGTCATTTTCCGCACTTTCGATCAAGCGTTATTTAACGGCCTTGATCTCTTCAGATTTATTTTCTATCTGTCAGCGCTTCAGATTCCCTTCTTCTAATGCAGAGCGATGCTTTGTATTAGATCTCCTCATCGCCTTGATCATCTTTGGTTAGACAAATTCACCAGCGACTTTTGTATCCCCAACGAAATTAATCGAGCGACGAACCACGGTCATTGATTCTTCCAAGAAATATTCATACAATTGATGCTTTTGAACAGGAAATCTTTTCTCTGCGGATGCAACTCATTGCGGTAACATCAAATCTTTTCCGATAAATTGCGAAAATTCAGAATATTAATCAACACCATTTTCCCATTTCAATCAGGAACTTCTTTGCGCCACTTTGGTATTCAAAAATTTCACATGGTCAATTTTTTAATCGCTGAAATTCTAGTTGCGTAGCCACACCAACGTCAACTTCTTCAAATGTGTAACTCCATCTGTTTCGGTAATTTTCTCTTTAGATATGTAGTACAAAATTAAAAAAAGGCTATATGTAGCTTTGAAAATTACATTGACTTCGAAAGTGCTGAAGGGGACCAAATGTAAAGCTCATCGCGTACTGACAAAACAACTAGTATCTGAGCAAAACCTGAACTTTCAGAAAATTATGTTATTTTTCTTACGGCTGAAAATTCGAGTACAGTTTATGTGCATCATGAAATTCATGTACACATGGCAACCTGTATAACTGCCTTAGACACGTTGATGCGAGAAACGGATTGATCGAGCTGCAATTCATTACATGCAACTCGGTTGGAGGGATCCCCAGACTGCATCATCTGCAAATCAGACTTAACAGAAGAGATCATGTCATTCTATCACAAGACGTTGTTGACTCCAAGTTTTCTAGCTGTGATAAGAAGAGGAAGCATCCATAATGTAGGCATCAGCGAAAGAGTGGATTGGAGTCTTCGTCATAAAACAATAGGTCAGAATAGGCACGTGAGAAATGCAATCATGTTCACAAACTTTGCTTCAGAATGAAAGTGTTAGCAAAGAAAATTATCTCTGATTGTAAATACATGGATCACTTCTATCAATCATCACTATGGAAGACTAAAAGGGTGTTCACATGAGCTGCCTTTCAACAAGGAAATGATACCCTGATGAGGCTTCCGAGACAGTATAGACATGCATCAAAAGAAACTTTTCTGACTTAATTCTTTACAGTCGCATGAATTGATAAATGAGGGATTCACAAATTTAAGCATTTTGCATAGTTCTGAAATCAACGTTGAAACAAATGGACGCGCATAATCTTTCAGAGCTCTAATAATCAAGTGTCATGAAAGTATTTTTAAAGAAGGTGACCATTTGCTGACGGGCCATCTAAATCGCTAGCTCTTCATTATGATGCTGAATAATCGACGATCATCGTTTGTAGTTAATAGATTTCGCTACTATTCACATCATCTGTCGACGTAGTAGTGTAGGTAACATTGTAGACATTGTAGACAATGTAGGTAACATTTGGACATTATCTAATGTCCATGAAATATATCATTCATGGTGTCCTCCGTGGCACAGTGGTTAAGTGCATGGCCTAGCAATCTTTTGTTCCAAAGGTCAAGCCCCGAATGTGTTATTGGAAGTCCACAGGAAAGCCATCGAGACTAAAAGTACAACGATCCAGAAAAGTCTGACTATGTCAGTACCGTCCCAGCATGAGGGAGCAATGACGCTAAAGATATTGACGTACTATTCCTGTATAAAAGAACCGAATGAAACGCAATTGCTGAATTGCAGTATGCCAAAACATGAGATTGGAGCAATAAAAATACAGAGTAGATTTGTCATGTTTAGGGAGGGTAGATGATGTATCAAGCGGCGAGTTGGAATGGCTCCTGTTGTTTACAGTTACTGGTACATGATATTAAGTGCGTGAACAGCATGTCGTCTATCTTATCATCAATACAATGCAATCACGGCGAAATTGAACCGAACTTCAACATCATTTCGTTGACTATACTTACTGAAATACCGATACTCTAAATGAAGAAATACCACAGTAATAACGCTTGTATCTTGCAGGTGTTGGTAATGTAGTGCTAACAGAGACAATTAATTTAATCTTACCGACTTGTCAATCTAAAATTAATTTAATCTAACTGACTTGTCAATCTTAATTGAGAAACATGTCTCAAAACAATAAAACCACTTTGGATAACTCGATGTTAATATCGGCAATTATTATAAATTTAGAATGCTAACGCGTTTATATCAATTTTCACTTATCGCAACATTGCTTGCGTAGGCTAACAAATATTTGCATTTATCAGATGTGATTTAATACATGCATAAAAATTCATGACTAATTAAGCTGATTCCAAAGCCATGTCGTGCGGAAAAAAGTTAGCTTTTCGAGCCACTCACTGCGTGTAGGTGTTCTAAGCTCATTTGATAGGGAGTGAGTGCCGAAGTTTTGCGTATGCTTTTAAGGATCTTTGGCTTAAACACTCACTAATTTGCTGCACAGCTGCTTCGACCGAAATAGCATTTTTAAGTGAATAAATAAGTGAATATATAACCCGTCTGACGAAGAGCGGCTGCAACTCGTTAGCGAGTTTTTCACCCATTAAAACCTTGACCATAATTTTCTTAACCCTTAAAAATCTCAATGCGTTAAAGAAGGTTAAGATAAGTTAGTGGGTCGCCAACTCATAGATGACAAGAATACTCCATCTGTGGACGGATAGTGACTTGCATAAGTGAAAATAATAAGATAGTGACCGCAAATATAACTACACGATTGAGACTATCATTGCACCGCGTTGCCTGCTTGCTGATAGAGGTACTGTCAAGTAGTGCATATTTTTACATTGCTGATAGATGCTACACGTTGATGTGCATTTTAATCAAACCACTCACTCCTCTCCAATTTGGCCTCCACGCCTATAGTCGAGTTGAATTCTTGTAGAGTGAGGAGTCAGACGTTATGGCATTATTCACAGTACCTACTGATCGAACACAATTACGTGTGTATTAGATAACTTCCATCTAAATGTTTCAGTTTCATGAACAATGTTTCCTGATTTTACACGTGCCTAGTAAAGACAAATGCTATGTCGAATATTGCATCAACCATAATCTTGCATACACACGAACGCACCATTACTTAATAGTATAATATATCTTAAGATATATAGAACGTAAATCTAGTATATTTTGGAAATTTTTGACAGCCGCTTTCACGTCAAGACTTTGAATCATTGCAAAGAGATAAAATGAGTTAAAAAATAAGTATAAACGGTCAACTGAGATGATGCGCTGTTTGATACATTCTAAGATTTGATCTAGCATTTTCTAATGCTGTAATAGCAGTCACTTTGCTGTCCGAATATATTAATAAATTCAATAACATATTGAAAAGAACAAACATGGCAAGCGCATCTCTATGAATATGCACTGATGCTTCGATTGTTAACATTATGAATAGGGGTCGGATCTACATGCATGACACCAAAATGGCGTCATGTTTTCATCTCTATATACGTTGACTTCCTGAGAGTTTGTCAGAAAGGGTCTTTCTTGGAGCCTCGAATTGCTTCGCCGCTGCACTGATTGTCATGTTGGCATTCTTGACAGCATTCAGGGCAGCTCCAATTTCTTGGGTATAATATTTGTAAGCATGACCTAGTACAGGGATGTAGGTACGTGGCATGATAGGTAGGAAAGAAAAAGAGAACAAACGCAGAATGGAATGCTTCTATAGTGGGAATTGAAAACAGATGGCTGTCACAAGCTGCTAATAATGACGGATACCACCATATCTGTTCATTAAATACTGAACAATATTTACAGCAAACCTACACAGGCCATTACGTAAGGGATGGCGAACTCACCCCGTTTTACGGTATGCATTCACCAAGAGGAACGAATTATACAATCTCTTATTTACATCGCAAGTATACAAGCATCACAGTTGATAATGCAATACGAGAGATAGTTTGTCATTATTTTCTGTACCTAAAACACTTTCTACTAACGGCACCATTATTCGATAAAATGAGACTTAGAAGTAAGGACATTCAATTTGCACTCTGTAAAGACATACTCGTGGGCAAAGGATACACGGCAATCGTTATTACATGTCAATGAGTAGGTAGGCCCTAGTTGCAGGACTAGGCGTAGAGTTAAGTTTTTTATTACTTTAAAAAATACAAGAAACGTCTTCAAATATAGAAATATGAAAAAGTACAATAAAAAACCGCATATTTCAATGCATTGGTTGGCACTAACATGCCGACTTCACTGTATTGCCAACACATGTGAAGCAAGTTGTTATCTTAATTAACATTTGTAGGAGCATAGTGCATCAAAATAAATAACTTAAATCACTATGAATACATCGCGTGTCTTAGTGATTCAATAATACGCTCCTACATGACATAAGACATATACAGTATGTCATTGTAGACTTACTGCGCAATAGCAGATGAAAAATACAACTTAAGAAAACATCAGCTTCGAATATATTAACTATTTCACCGTAAAAAGTCAATTTTAAACTTTATACACAATATGTTATTAAACAAGCGGTGAATTTAGCCGACTAAATAACTCTTGTGCATTGAATATTTACTAACGTAACAGCTCTAATTACAAATGCACTGAAGATTCTTTGAATCAACACCCTACCTCATTACATGATTGAATCGATGCAATAACAATGATAGTAATACGGCAGTGAAAAATCTCTCGTTCTAACTCACTTGATCAGACTTCGACAGTTCAACGACTGTGTGAATCCGGAAGTTTAATCTAAATGTGTTTCGCTTGCAATTGTATGACGCTTAAGGTAATATAACACGAAATGTTGGAATAAAAATACATGCCAAGTAGAACGGCTAGGAAATAATTTCAAAACTGGAAGCAGTATTACAGTGAAGCAAATGCGGATAGAAACGTTTCATCCCATCTTGTAATCTCCTGTACCAATTTCACCAAAATCATCGATGATTAGCTGTCATGTTTATTTCTGTTCACCAAAAACATTCCATGTTTCAGTTTAACTTAATATCATGAGAGCATTTAGGTACCATTCAGTTTAACTTAAGACCTAATATTAAATAACGAATTTAAATTGCTATAAGTGTGAGCAATAACTGTGTAAAAACTGGTTTTTTTGCTTGTGGAATGGCAGGGCTGATTTGAATGAAAACTGCCACAGCGGAAAGAATGATTTGGTTTCCTATGACAAAAGGTCTCTGTGCCCATGGGATTCCTGTGCCTCACAATAACTCGTTGCTTCGAATTCACGTAAAAACCTCTCTCCAAATTAGCAATACTTATAATATTGCAAAATTAAATAATTTTTCAAAACGAAATCCAGTGATGCCGATATTTATCTGTTTTTTGCAAATGGATTGTAGAAAATCCGATTTCAAATTTTGAGAAATTTGTCGTCAGCATAGATATTTCACTTTTCAAATGTAATACATGTCCATCGTTTTCAAAAGGATGGAAGCGTTCCTAGGCATACAAGTTAGGTTATATCAATTGCATCTGATAAGTTAAATGTTAAATGATGCTGATATTTCAAAAATTGGAATAATGTCCATTCCTTTCAATAAGATACTGCTTGACTTGAACACAACGCCCTTAAATACAACGCGACCTATAAAAATCGGTTTCATAAGTTATCACCAACACTACTACTCCGTCTGTAATCAAAGTAAGATTGAAGTCATTGTCTGCATGAAGTAGGTAATCACAGTTCAATAAACTACAATATGAGTAAAAAAAGACGTCATTATTTTGGTATAAATCAAAATTACTTTTCGCTATAAAATATTTAGAGCCCAAAGCCGCACTCAAAATTGTCGAATTAGTTTGAGTTTCTCACTACTCGAAAGAGTAATCAGTAGTCATATTTTGCTAAATAGACTGTCCCCCGATTTCCACCGTCTTTCAATAGCACAGAAATAATCGATGAATAGTGAATTCATCATGTTGATGCACTTAAACGAAAATTGTAGCTCTGCTGCAGCCCCAAATATTTGAAGGCTCGACCGCTCGTCTAACGAACACACTGAAATGGTTGAGCATGTATAGGCGGGCAAATAATTGACTCGAAAATATGGCAATTGAATTGATGGATTTTCTGCTACATATACATGTAACAGTAGAAGCGCAGAGACCAAAATGACAATAAATTATCGAGTTTAAGACAAAATAAACTGGATATCTTTCTGTGTATATAAATAAAGGGCTGAGTGATTCAAGTATTTGCGATGTGTAGGAAGACATTTGAAGTCTAAAATCTTTCATCAGTTATATACGAGTATACAATATACAAGCTAAGTGAAAGGATAATTGTTTTCCTTGCAAATAAATATGACAGCCCTCCAGTTAACAATTAGTACTTGTCAATGTCTACTATCCCATGTTGTGACACTAGCTCGTTTATAGAACGATTAAAATAAAACACATCAAAATATTGAATTTTCATTTCTTTATACCTAATGAGTCTCAAAAATGAGCTAGCAGACGCTGTGGAGGGCTCTTACTTAAGAAAAAAACATCTTTCTATTATAGCATAGGTGTCTAATAAAACAACGAGAAATGAACGAGATAGTGAAGCGATAATGGATACCACATATTTGAAATGAGCGCAGTGAGTTCATTATAGATAATGTCGACGAGTGCCGACCCGACCGACTTCTGAACCGTGAGCGTATCAGTTACAGCGGGATCTTCATCGCATAGACTTTTTCGTGCTTCCAATGATCAGCTAAAATGATATGACAAATGCAGGGTGTTCCAAAATTAGAGCAGCTTTTCATTTTAACATGAAACGAAAAACAAATGATTGAAAATTATTTAATGTTGAGAAACTGAAGTTAGAACACTGAGGTTTTAGTATTCAACGTTTCTGTTCAGAAGATCATTAATTTCCTGTTAATAAAGAACCATTATATCGAATGCAATAATAACAGCATACTAGGGAAGACCTTATATACACTAGTTGTAAGACAGACTTCATGGACACAAATAATTCATCGGATGTGCCATAAACGCTATGGCATCCTTAACTAGTCAACTTACAAACACACATAGTTGGGCACAATCCGTTGACTTCCGTTAATCCGTTAATTAACGGAAGTTAATTTTTTTAACTTTTTAACTTTCTGAGAAAGTTAACGATTAGTTTAGCTTCCGTTACTCTCATGGAAGTACGTTAATCCGTTAGCTTTTTTGAATAAATATGCGGCTAAGAGCTCAGCTCATGATGTCAAGTCAACTAACTATACATAGACTTTTGAAGGCTGAGTTAACTTGCATCCCCTTCGTTCATCGTGCACTCTGACAACGACGCACGGCGTCATACAGAATTCGTATCGGTATTTGAGTGAAGCTATTCTCTTCACACAATGAGGCAGACAGTGTCAGGAGCGCAGTCATACAAGGTCACAAGAATCGATTCTGTTCCCCAATGCGGTCTCATTTCGTCTACGCGCATGCTCCGAAATGCCGAACAGATTTCCTTAGTGCAGGAAGAGTATGTCAGCCTTGTGTGCAGCCTTATGTGCAATGTTTTATTCTTTACCTAATGACTCGAATGAAAAAGATTGATGGATAAAAGCTTTGTGAAATAATTCATCACAACAAACGACTTCACATTTTGTAAGAAACACTGGCCTGAGAACTGCTGTGAGATGATTTAAGTCTTTTTCGAGAAAAGCTGCATGGATAGCAAAGATGTAGGCTTATAAGTTTTCACAAGAGGTGTACGGGTCCCTAGCCGAAGAAAAATAGAGAAACTAAGAATAGCAGGGAATTGATCTGTGAAGACACAATGTTAACTAAAATACGCTTTTAAAGATGACAAAAAATTTAACGAATTAACGGTTTAACTTAAACTTCCGTTACTTTACTCAAAAATTAACGGATTATTGTTAACGGAACTACAGTTTTTAATTTACGGAACAAAGTTAACGGAACTAACTTTCACACTCAAATTAAACTGCCATCGAAAACTTCTTTCTTGATTCAAAGCATCAAAGCAAGTAGGAATCGACTGGGTACCCGGGTCTTAGCACTGTATAAATTACTATATTCTAGTGATTCAGTGATAGAAAGAGGGCGCACGCAAAATTCCCAGTAATGCATTTAGCAAGATTAATAACTAACTTATCACATGATTACATAAAAACGTATTACAGTGCACTCCGGATAAGTGGAAATTCCGATTAAGCGGGAGAAAATTAAGAAATATTTCCAACACATGAAAGACTCTCCGGTCAAGAAGGAGAGATTTCGGAAGTCATTCCGCTAAAGCGAGGGAATTTTTTGGTATTTTTAATCATTAAGCTATTTTTGCGGATAACTAGATCTGAACATCTTCATTTAAGTAACTTTCGTTATGTTTCAACCAAAACCGCATTTGTGCTCCAACCACTTGTTGCTCTTATGCACCGTGGCAGTGCAGTGTTGCGAAAAATCGTTCCGCACTCATTCCGTAATCGCATTGGATGAGAAGGAAGGGGATTACTTATTAGAGCCCTCATTTTTCTTTTGGTCAATAAGAAAGACTAATGCATCTATTTTTTGCAACGAATTGCTGATCATCTATTTACACAGAAATCCTAAGAATTCATTTGTACACCGAGTCAACATCCGCTCTCTCTCTCTCTCTCTCTCTCTCTTGAGGAAGGTTATACTCATCAGGGCTGCTGAAATCCCCCGAGTAGCGACAGACAAAAGCAGTTGACATTAGTTTCTTTTCTTCTTTAGATGGATGTTTAATTTCCTTTCGATGTTGACCAATCAATAAGCTTTAACTATTGCTCCGTGATTTTACAACCCTTTCTTAACAAAGACCAAGTAGTAGATTGTTTTCATATTTAGAATAAATACAATATACACAGATGCCTTAAATGGGATGGTATTGGGAACTTGCAAGGCAAAATGCAAGCGCTGCTATGAATAGAAGAACAAACATTTAGCAAACATATTATCAGGCTAAAATGAGCTCGAAACTTGTTACTCTGCTCAAGCGAAAACTCCGGATAAGTAGGAGAGAAATCTCGCTCCCAAACCGTCCCTCTGATCCGCAGTGCACTGTAATACTAAGCTCCTAAGTAAATGGACCTACCGACTCGTTAAGAAATCGTTCAACTTTTTTATTCGAACGGCAATTTCATGGAGTAGCGTAACAGCAACAACATTTCCTCACATATTTGGGTCTTGTTCCGAGGTATCGACAGGCATTAACTTTGTTTAACTGTAGTAAAACTACTCTCAGCTGTGATATCACTAATTTACCTTCCTTTTTCTGATTGTCATAGATATCAAAGGACGGTAACGTGCGCAGCTGCCAGAAGTCATCATGCTAGACTTTTAAACATGAATTCAAATTTTAAAGAGAACTATTTACTCTAAGAGGCTGAAATTGCCATGGTAGCGGAAGCATTGGTAGGTTGTTGATGTGGTAGTAATAGATTTGTTTTACCATTTCTATATTGGTAGTAGGCGACCCTGTTGCTCCTACTTGTCATAAGACGAAAGGCAATTAAATGCAAAAACATGCGACTTGTTTTGCGATGAAACTCTATTCAACCGGTAATTAATTCTGTTAACGAAAGACACAAATGCAGTCTACTGATAGAATATTTGACATTTACCATTCAACAGGTTTCGAGAGACAGTAGAAGAATGAGAAACTTGGACGATGGATGATGAGTCATCAACATTGTGCAATTACTTCTCAGTTTTCGCATCTCTTCAACGACCTTTGTGCCAATTCGGTGGAAATCTGATGTGGTATGAAGACCCCATGAATTCGATTGCATCGTCTTCAAAAAACTTAATTTCATTCTGTGATACACTTTCTGAAATATTATTCAAGATTCTGAAGTTTCGTGGAAGATCATCTCCACGTAGCAAATATTAGCCAGTTATAACCATAAATTATTATTAGCCATACATTCCCAGTTATAACCGACTTCTTTCATCAGCTTTAGTTAATGAAGTATCTTCCCTGGAGTGCAAGCAACTTCTTAACTGTGGTACACGCAAGAACCTACTTAATGGATAAAACGAAATTTAAAGTGCATTACTGGAGTGTAAAATGTCACCAATTGCTTGCGGATTGAGATGAATTCCTTCATTCAAAATGCATCGATTGCCACGATTCCCTTAGGCTCGAAGAATTTACAGAATTGCGTGACAGTTGGTTGAACAGTGCTAGTCCTTCATGTTGTGTGTTTAAAAGCTAGCAGTCGTGCGAAAATAAGTTCATCACCTGCTTCCCACTATTTATAACTGAGTGTACAGCGATGTGTGACGGACGATTGACACAGCGCGCCAATGCTCGTTGTTGGCCAAAGTTGACTGCCTCTTCATGGCTTATTGTTTGGTTGCAGACAGTGTGTGCTTCACTGTTTCATTGCCGCGTGCGATTCTTCCCTTCCAAGAAAAAAAGAGATTACGAACTGACTATAATTCTGTGCTATGGCTACTACATCCAGTCCTCATCGATTTTTAAAAGTTGAACACCATGTAGGGGAAGCGAAAAAGACATTCTTTCGAAAATGTCAACCATGGAAAATATATTTCTCATACTCCTAAACTTGCCGTTTGACTACTAAGTACCGTAGCGATCGCTTCAGTAATTGATTGTCTTGTTCACCTGTTCTTATCGTATAGGTTTATCGCATTTGTAACAATTACACCCCTACCTAACACGACAAAGAGTCATGACTGTGAAGCTAGGAGTTACTCAATGAGAAGAAATAAATGAATTAGTTTACTTCGAATGAACAATAGAAATAAAATCAGATCTGCTAAACTGATTAAGCTGTCCTCATCAGAAGCCTGTTCGCACGCCTCTTGAAAGTATCAAAGTTTGTATCGGTCACAGAAAGCTGATTCCAAAGCTGCGGCGTGCAAACAAAATAGCTTGTCGACCGACTCACAGTGCGTGTGCGTTCTCCTGCTCATATGATAGTGAGCAAATGCATTAGTTCTCGTGTGCTTCAGGAGAAGATCATGGATTTGGGTACTGACTGCAAAGCTGCTTCTACCGAAATACAATCTGCAGACAAAGAAAAGCAACTGACGAAGAGCGGTTGCAACTTGCTAGCCAGTTTTCACCCATTGACAGGATTGAGATGAGCTTGTGCGATATCTTCCCACTAGAGGTGCGCATCGGATTAGGTGGTTAAAAATTATCCACACCAAATCTTCGCTTACATTTTCTTGTTGAGTGACAAACTGTGAATTCCACGATGTTGCGCTGATTCGTATTTTCATAAAAATGCTAATCCAATCTGATACGACCCAACTCTTCAAACTTAAAATCCTAATCCAAAGACAAGATGAATAATAGCGAATACGATCTGACAGTCGGATTCGGATTTGATTTCCTCAATCCTATTTCTCACAGATGGCAACAGGACGCCGTCAGTAGACGGATAGTGGACTTGCCAGACAGCAGAGAGTCTGTGGTGGAATACAGCTGAGGAACGATGAAGGCTACCCATGCGTTGAGCTGCTTGCTTGCTGATGAACTGGATGTTCGGTTTCCATGACATATCATTGACAATCGTTAATCCAAAGAAGGTATCATATTTTCTGATCTGATCACCCGACATCTTGATACTATGTTGATCATCATATCCTTTAAGTCCTTAGAGCAGAATATTCCAAACTTTTGTTGGATAATAAGAAACAAGCCACTTAGCGCCTTTTTCGGAGACCCAGCGTAGGGCTTTACCAGGATTGTCGTAAAGCCACTGACGTTGGTTGGTGTTATTTGTCACTCATTGAAAATCAGTACTATCTTGTCTTCTGCAATGCACACATCACCAGCTTACTAACGCAATCTTGGAGGTCATTGTTGTGCAGCAAGAGAGTGGGTCCCAAAATACCCTTCAGAAACTCTCGCATTGACAAGATTGATGGAGGACATTTGACCATCCCTAATGTCAAAGTTATATAAGAATTCATAAAAAATATTAATGAATTCCTACCAATTTTTGTCAAGCGTCAACTAAACATGCAAATAACTATATTTCATATCCGCTAAGCAGTCAGAATATGCATATCATCTGACGATTTACATTATATTGCATATAATATTTACATGCAGTATTGGTGCTAGAGCTTAACATGTTCAACGTGAAGAATCAAACTTTCAAAAACCTTACATATACTTGACATACAAGAACCCAAATGGGTACAAGAGGGTAATGGGGTTGAAGAATTGATCTAAGTAAACGCCACAGGTCTACGAAGGATCCTAATATTTGATATAAACTACCGGTAGATAAATTACCCGAGTTACTGACCAGCGACCGGACGAGTCAACCCTGAAATACGTAGTTTATAAAATTTTAATTGCTACAAGATAGAAGGCTAGTAATGATCCTTCCGAACCATTTCGACTTTTCCCAGAAAGTCGAAATACATGATCGAAGGTTGCTGACGGATATTGAGAAAATATTACCTGTGAAATCCTTTTCAAATCCCCTGGTAAGCTGGCACTCTGGTATATCTCAATGATGAATTTTCCGATCAACAAACAAGATAGGCAAATAAATGGAGCGGACAATGCCCGAAGTCGAAGAAAGTCTAATTTCTATCAATTGCAAGCACCTCAGTCTACAGTGAAACATTTGAAACAAATAATGCATGAATTCACATGGTGTTATTTTGAAAAATGAATAGACGCAACATCATCACAATTCAGATGATAATTCTAAATATTGCGCAAGTCGATGTGATTTTGTGAATAATCGATTGGGAGTATGATTTTTTAGCAAACTTTTACACTACAACAAATAATCAGACCGAAACAAATAATCCAGTCTGTGATTATTGAAACGATATGTGGTTTCAAAAAAACTACTCAGTTCTGTTGACAGAACACAATTACAGTATCTTACTGTAGGTAAAGCCAGAAATAATTCTTCGACCATGTTACAAATATTATTTCTGCTTTATTTAATTGTGATGACTTGAAAAATTAAAATCGAACATTACATCAATAGCAATAATTTAAGTGATTAATTATGATAAACACACTGCCGTCATCTTGCATATTTATAAGTGACATTTTCAGCGGTATCGTCAGGCTAACCTGCCTCAGGACCCGAAATTGATGAATATATAAATCTGAAGCTTAATAGATGTGACATTACTATCAGGATGAATGAAATGTCCTTCTTTTTCACATTATCTAGAAAAGGAGGATGGGGGTAGGATCCTACGAGTCAGGAGTCGAGTCGAGTCGAGTGGAATTGGCATTGATTACAGTGCAAGTTTTCGGCAATTCACTGGTGAACTTAGCTAGCGGAATATTCCAGTTTCCAACGCTTATCTGAACTTAACTAAGAATTTGACGTTCCTGGACTGAAGAACGAACTGAACTGCTGCTGCTTTTTTCAATTTTTGCCATTCTTTTGGATGTATTAACTGCTTTATACCTACATTTCAACAAATGTGCAGTATTAAAATTGAAAATTTTATATTCTAATGCGCGAAATTGCTGTATAGATAGCAATGCAGATCTGCAGATATTGCCGATTATTGTCGATCACTTTACTTTGAGTCACATCGTCATATTTTCCAAGTATTCTGAAACAGCAACAGATTAGTTTACCAAATTATGGTGAGTAAATTATTCGAAAGTTGCGTACAATTTTACTATCTCCATGTTGTGTACATCAGATAATAATAGTCAGATGGCAAAGAGGTCGAGTAAATTGATATTTCCATTTAAGTGTCTGACAATTTGACGCTTTAGATTGTAGCCTACATCATGATTCCGATTTGATAGCAAATTTTCAAAAACTCTCAGCATCTTGCGAATATGTCAAAAATAAATGTATATACAACACTACGCACATGCATGATCTTAGCAGGAATCTAATTTGAAGTATTTGAAGCAGAATATTCTGAACATCACTGTCGGAACTGCTTTCGACTCACACGTGACATTTATGACCGAAAGCAAAATCCTAGAACATAATCACATCGGGATATTTTTTATGCATTCAAAGCGAAAATAGCTCTATGTAAAATTAATGAAATCTCTCGATAAATATTTATTGACCAAAGAAAGTTACGCTGAATTCTGACAATGACTTCGGCGTCCATTACAGTACATACATTGCATGTACAGAAGTGTATTCAATACTTCTTTTTATAACACATTGAGAACATTATCACACTGGAATCATTTTATATGTCTTCCAGGCGAAAAAATACTTCTATGCAAAAATGACCATTGGTTTGTCAGCTTTAAATGGCTATAAATCGTCAACATCTAAATCAAACATTTTTGCATACAACAATGAAAATTCATGAAGCTGATAAATTTCGTGATTATATTTTTCGAATTAGAGCCAGACTGTAATTGACACAATCATCTCTACGGTCAATTTAGCATTAATCCAACACTGACATTTTACAAAATAAGGAAAAGATAGCGACAATACGAGAGTATATGGTGTTGATTTACATTTTCAAATATTTAAGTGAAATGTTAAAAGCTTATATCTGAACCTATTTTGCAGCATCTTTATAACCGACAATATGAAAGAGCGCGTTGTTGAGCAATTACAAAAGTTGCTTTGAGGTACACAAGTCGAATATTGCGTACGTTTCCTAGGGTATTCATTATTTCCATTCTTTAACACATTGCTAGCATTTCGTACACGCAAGTAAATCATGCTTTTGAGACGAAAATGTCAATGGAATAATTGAATATTGAGTTGTATCCTCAACTGAAAATGAGAACAGATCTGCATATATTCAATTATCATGCACAGCCTAATTATCAAAAGATTATTACTGAAGTGCGTGGAACTGTTTCGAATTATCTCCGGGTATGGCAACATGCTTAAACATTGAGTTGTGATGATGAAGGCTGATGTGAGCTAGGCCTGGAAATAGCTCCTGACATTGGATGAAATGGCGGCTATTCTGGTCTGTCTTATATTTCAACTTAGGATGCAAACATCTATACGAATCATTCCATTTACAAGCTGTTTTGAAATTTACATACGGAAAGTTGAAATGCGGTATGCATCTATCAATACATGCCATATTGATTGACAACATGATGAAATGGTTTCTTCACTCTTAATTGCTCGATAAATTGAAAACCTTTTCCGTATACCATGCGACCGACACATTACCATAAACCAGGGTTGTGGAAGAGATTGTCTCAAAAGCCGCTTATAGGTAAAAAGGGCTGACTCCACCTCAAGAGTCCATCCACGGATTTGCCGGAAAATTAATTGAACGAACTGCGTTTTTAATAGTGTTCTCCGGATGTTCTTTTGACATGCAATCAATCGCATGTCCGTTGGAAGAGAAGTCATGCGACATGACTCATGGCAGTGAAAGTTGCTTAGTAAAGTCACTAGAGTTGAGTAAAAATGCGTGATGACGACATCGATGATCTGTGCGTGAAGACAAATGCATAGAAGTAGGATGAAGGCGTGGAAGCAAGCGTCAAATTTGACTCACCGATGAAAAAATGCATCTTGAACAGGTGCAGTGACAAACAGGCATCGAAGTACAGGTATATCGTTTCAAATAGCAACATTTTCATCTTGAGATTCATTTCAAGTAAGTCTATTGTCAGAATGGTGGTGTCTCGGGATGTATCAACAATACCAATGCTGAACGCAAAAATGTTACAGATTCCCAATAAAAACTTCCTTGTTCAATAAATGGTGTCCACGCATTGGACAGAAAGACTTTACTCCTCACGCATGGTCGTGTATGTTCTGACATCACGGAAGCAGACAAGGCAAAACTCCGGAGCACACCTCTGTGTAAATTGAACGATTAACGCCTAAATGCAAATTAAAAATTTACAGCGAACCGAGTTAGCGAAGAAAAGCGTCAAATATAGAAGCGAGTGTCCTGAAAAAGTTGCATCGTTCAAATGCACTCGTCTCAAAGGAACAGGGACCAATAAAAAAAGTAAAACATTAATCTTAAGTTTGGAGGTTCAATAAAGACTTTCCAGCTGCCATTCTTTCACAAATGCTCTTCAACCAGATGTACAATAACCTGCTATTTCATTTTAAGCTTCGTCATGTCGGTAAATCATGCATTCCTATTGGTTCTAAAAACAGCTTTCGTAATTCACTTCGGTTACACATTGCATTGGTTCCACACAAGCAACTGTTTTTGCAAGGACATAAATCGTAGACATTGTTTTTTGCAAAATTTTTCTTGATAATATTGCTGTCCAAGGCACTACTAGGTATTAGCAGCGCTATTATATCAGATGTTTGGTCAAGGTATGATGAGGATGGCCGTTATTAACGACGTGCATCTTCATCAGTCAAATACCTCCATTTGTTTCTATACTAGAGGATCAGTGTCTGTGTTCCCACACAATCTGTCTAAAATAAATTTATCCTTCTTTGGAGTGGAATATCATATTACACAACAAATATTTATTCATGCAGGCATTCATCGACGTTATCACCATCTGCCTCAGTTACTTTGGTAGACATTAGATTAATAATAGGCGAAAAACCGTACGAGTTTGACAAAAATCTGTCATTCCCGTAAAACAAGGTATTTAGTATGTTGTATATATGATCCATTCGATATATTTTCGATGATTTTTTGGACCCTTTTCGCAGTCTTGATGACGTTGACAGAATTTGACTGCAATTTTTGTGTCGCAATTCTGAATCCAACTGAATGTGAATGACACGGTTTCGTAAATACCAATTAATTCCTTGATCTTTGGCAAAAGCTACAGATAACCACATGGAGTAATGAAGTGTAATGCTAACTGGAATGGTGTGCGCCTTTGGTAACTTCATGTAAAACTCGGTTACATTAATCATATCGATGCTGAGTTCATTATCGCGTAAAGTAAACAAAGATAATCTTCATTATTATGAGCTGATCACTGTTATGCCTCTCGATATTCTATATTCTCACAAGATTCACGAAAAGTAAGAGTCTTAACACGACAATTTGCAACTATTTTTGCAATTGTGTATTTAGGTCATATTTAAGGTCATTTCAACAGCTGTAAAAGTTCATTGTCTTCAATGAGACAAACAAAATGTGGCACTCTCTTATCACAAAATCTCTTGATAGCCAGATGATATTACCAAAGTGGTCCTACTTTCACTCATCTCATAAGTACACTCTTTTTCGCCAATTTGCACCATCTGCAGATGGCACACCGAAAAGTCTATTTGATTATTTGGAAAATGATGAGACCTTGTTGAAGTCAGAGGAACTGGGACTAGAATTAACAGTTGCAGTTTTTTGCTGTAATTTCAGCTGGTCGGCTTGGCGCCGATCGCTGACAGTTGCTAGATGTAATGAGAATTAAATTTGTGAAACTTTCACTGATTGTAACTTCGTAGTGCCAGGTGATACCTGGCAGCACATAAAGTCTCTCACGGCAATCAAAAAGTTGCTATTTTTGCAAAGGTAGTTTCAAGATAGAAAAATTGCGACAGAACTTTTCCTTGGATAAAATCATTGGTACAGATGCCCTGATTGACATAACAAAATTGGAGATAAATCGAGACATGCTCCGATGATAAAATCTCAAAGAAAGTCATTAGATGTACATCTCCATTAGATTAAATTCTTTCTCTTGATAGCTAGCATTAACATCAAAAATATTTTACAACTCATTTTCATGCTTAAACTTTCAGAATCTGAGAATATTGACGAAATATTACGCAGTGGCTTCTGCTCAAAAATTGATTCCATGAAATTGAGAGAAAACTCTTCTTAATGCAGATGTTTTTTTTTAATGTGATATGACAAGATTAGTCTTTGAACCAAACTATTTGATGTTTTGTTCAAGAAGAGAACTTCCCACACGCATTTCATGAACGATTTCGAAATTGCCTTTTTCTTTATTCAAAATGATTTACGTACTACTCAATAAAGAAGTACCATTACAATAATTGTTATTTCCATTTCATATGTGCAACCATATCATGAGGCAAGCCTCCGTAGCATGGATTTCCACATTCAGAATACGCTACTTTTGTGATGCCTCTACTATTCTCCAGTGCAGCTAATCCTGTCACGCACCTTTTTGGATTGGCCAGAATAATAATTGATGGTAGCATTTTGGAAAAAATACACAAGTATAGTCACAAAAGATTTTGCTTTTGAGACTGAGATGGACCAGAAAAAACATTTCAGTGTCTATTCACTCAATCTACTCTGTAATGAGCATGTTTGCAGATTAAGAGGTCAATCGGTTAGGTCTTTAGATGTCGGGAGCATGAAATGGGTCCGATCAGAAATTCCCTTAACGATTTTTGTCAAACTTGTAGACGAATGCACTTGTGCCTCCTGCGTGTTTGGCGGTGAGTCAACAGGCCAGCAGAAATTTCATTGTTTAAAAATATGTTTCTTGGAGAATGATTCAACATTTTGTCTTTCTATAAGGAATTAAATAGTCTACCTATACGTCGTAGAACAAATGATCTGCTACTTAGGGGAAAATGTTCTGTTCTATATCACGTCTCTTTGATCATTCATTAGTTTTTTATATCTGCTGCTAATCTTCCAACATGTCAGATTTCCTTGACACAAGAGGAAAGATGATTTATGGGTTTTGATCTATTAAAATTCAATTTTCGTTTTTTTTATAGAGTAGTGTGTTTTTCAATAGGGTCAATCAACCGCACTTTATCAGTGGCGTGTGTTATAGTGAGAAAATGGATGTTAGAGCTTATGCAGTGGTCGTTTTCTTTTCTGCTATTTTATTGATTTGTTATTTCGTGTATTGATTTCTTCTCCAATTACGTATAATTCAATCCGGGGTCACTACTGGTATAGACCTGGATTGTCAACCATTTCTTTTCCCCGCTCCTCTTGGGCATTGGGAGAAAAAATTTTTCTTCTGCTCTAACCTGAGGAGGATGCCTTGAAAATACACTACCGGTACAATCTTTTTAATTCACACATTTAACATTATTAGGCCCTAATATCTAGATTTTGAGTATAGATTCTTGTTATCGAAAATACCAATTGCTCGACTTCCTTAATCTCCCTCCCGCTTATGATTTTTTGGAAAATTTCTTCACTTCAGTTTCATCTAGATTTTGGTCAAAGTGAGAGATTTGGGTTACCATTCTTAATTAAATTATTCAAACCTTCTTCGCTCCTTTTTGTTGGGAATTCTCCTCAATTTTCTTTTTGTGTCAACCAGTCCCTGATTTCAAGCACGCTAGGAGGATTCAGTTTTCCCTTTGGTGCTCTGTTTTTCTGATTTTCCCAGCTTGTTACATGAGTTTATTTTGTAGTTTTTACTTTTGTATCTGTCTGGAGTAAACCTCGAAACGTTGAATAACGTAGGTTTGTGTCATGTGAAATCATGAGAATAGTCAGTGAGTATTCTCCTACACGTCACAACATTCGAACCTTGTGGTTATGTTTGCTCTTCATCCAGGAGACCTGATTCAAGCCTGTGACTTTTTTAAGCTCAGAACACCATGCAATATTTCTTACATTCAACGCTACATGAAAGGCGTCTCGCGTAATGTACTTATGAGGTAGCAATTTGTTTCGTTTTTGTTCATTTATGATATATGTTATGATCAAAGTCGCTTATTGAAAAATTTATACTATAAACAAAATATATATACCCCATATATTCATTTCATGGAGCAGTGGCACACCCCCCCCTCCCACACCCTTGAATAGTGTACAAACGAAGTAGATATGCATTCAACTTTCTTAATTGCTTCCTGTATTCCGTTAATCAACGTGGAGGGTTGTCTGTAATGTAATGGAATTTGTGGACATACATTGAAAAATATTACTTTAAACTCGCATTGATCGCTAGTCACTGTACATGTATCGGAGTGTAATGCTCCACTCCACGTCGCAGCGGGTGTTTTGGAGAGCATGGATACAATACACTGATGCTGAAAGGAATTGAAAAAGTAGCTAGCTAGCTAGGGCTAAATCGGCGATTTCGAGATCATAGGTGGACAAAGCCATTGAAATGCGTGCTGAATATTGATCCCAAACTGCCAATCTGTTTTTGAGTTGAGTAATGCGTTCAACTACTTCATTTCTTTTTAGATCGTTATGCGCCAATTTTTCTTTCGTTCGCAATTCCAGTATCCTCTCTCAATGTACAAAACTTCGTACCGGTCTTCAATTTACAGCTTCTATGTTTCCTTGCAGGTGATTTTCCCAGCGAAATGCTGCAGTCATGCATGCACCGAGAAATAAGATATGCTCGTTATTTTGAGTATATTATCACGAACTCAAGAAATTATTCAACGTACGAGTTCAATAAAGCATTACTCATCCGTGAAGGATTTTTTGTTTTCCACTACTCCAAAATTCCAAATAGTTGAGACGTTTGACTACGTTTTGAAATGAATGAATGACATTGATTATTGTCTTTTGATAATTGCCTTTGCAACAACGCTGCAGTCCTAGATTTATCAGTGGAGTAACACCGCCTGGAATTTCGTAAAACACCGTTAACTGATTAAAACTTTATTTCTTTGTGTTCATACAGCGAGGTAACGCTGTAGAAAATGAAAGATCAGTGGCATAACGGCGTTACCCTGAGTTCCCATACGTCTACAGGACTGTTTTGCACCACCATTTATTGTTATGTACATTGATCCAGGATTACCAAATGCATGTCAGTGCCAGACAGAGTGTAATTGTTCTTCGGCCATACTATGCAGTTTGTGTATTTTTCTGAAGTTGATGTATTTTTAATATTGAGACAAAGATTTTGTAAATAATCCTTTATCATAAATTATCGAATGACGGAAGTACGAAATTCAAAATTCTTGATGTTGGATCATTAGATGTGGCTCTAGTTCGAAAAAGGATGATAACGGAGAAAATTACTGTCTTTCAGGATTTTATATGCACTTCTACATTAACTATTTTTAGGTTATCTTACAGCTGGCGCATTCTAGTCTAATCAGAAATCGCAATGAGCCTCAAATATTCTCAAATTTGAAACTCTTTCGAAAACGGTGAATAAACGTATTTGGGTACACCTTCTTGTGAACATTATCCATGTGTTCAAATCCGATTAAGTGAATACCTTGTTTATGGGTTAAACATACGTGGTGCGATCAAAAAGTTCCGGCACTATAGCTCTAGCGACCAAACTATGCGTCGCACAGTCATCTACTTTGCTGAAATATGAAATCTATTCATCGTCAACATGTGTGTCAGGCGAATTCATGAGAGCACCTATTAAAGCTGAACTGCAGGTGACTTTTGTTCACGTACATTTAGTCTCTCTGCGATTGTCATCTACAAGCTCAGACACACGACGAGGTTTGTCATGGATGTGCGCATCGAACAGAGAGCGAACATCAAGTTTTGTGTGAAACTTCAGAAGTCTGCCACTGACACTTTCGAGATGCTGCGGTTGGCCTATGGTGACGAAGCAATGAGTCGCACGAGATGCGTTGAGTGGCATTCAAGATTCAAAAGTGGTCGATCATCCCTGGAAGACGATGAAAGGAGTGGCCGACCATGCAAGCAGCAGTCCGGAGATGGTGCAGAAAGTCGAGAGGATCGTGCTAAGAGATAGGCGAACAACAATCAATGAGCTTGCGGACCAGCTTGAGATTTCCTTTGGTTCTGTGCAGTCCATCCTCACATCCAACTTGGGCATGCATCGTATGGCTGCGAAGTTCGTGCCCAGACTCCTCACACAGGACCAAAAGCAATCACGTGTGGAAATCTGCCAGGATTTGCTGCAACAGTCTCAAGACGACCCAACTTTCTTGTCAATGTTGATCACTGGAGACGAGAGTTGGATCTACGGATACGACCCCAAGACCAAGCAGCAGTCTTCGCAATGGAAGAGGTCATCTTCACCACGGCCGAGGAAAGCGAGACAAGTCCGGAGTTCAACAAAGAGCATGCTAACTGTGTTCTTTGACATCAAAGGCGTGATCCATCGCGAGTTTCTTCCTCAAGGACAGACCGTCAATGCCGAATTCTACTGCTCAGTCTTGAGGCGTCTACGGGAAGACATTCGACGCAAGCGACCAACGTTGTGGCGCGATGGCAACTGGATCCTGCACCACGACAACGCGCCAGCTCACAACGCCTTCCGCACACATGACTTTTTGAGTCAATCCGGAACAACTGTTGCTCCCCACCCACCCTACTCGGCCGACTTTGCCCCCTGTGACTTTTTCCTCTTCCCCAAACTAAAAATGAGGTTAAGAGGTCGTCGTTTCACCACCGTCGAGGAGATTCAGCGCGAATCGCAGGAGGTGCTGAACACGGTTCAGCAAAGTGACTTCCACAGTGCCTTCCAAGCACTGCAGAGTCGTTGGGCTCGCTGTGTCGATACCCAGGGACAGTATTTTGAAGGTGATAGTCATTGATTGTATATACAGTAGTGTTAGGATTTAGTAACATCG